>VZTL01005972.1:31031-44363 GCA_013400535.1 Scopus umbretta | reverse complement strand
CCCTCCGCGGGCTCAGCCCGCTGCCGCCGTGCAAGCCCCGGGAGGCTGCGGGCCGCGGGCAGCCTGCCGCCGCTGCGCCCTCCGCTGCTGCCTCGTCTCTCTCGTCTCCTCCTTCCAGGCCCTTCTCGGCCCCCCCGTCGCCTGTGGCTGCTCCTTCTCCCGCACGCTTTCTGATCCAGACCTCTGGGGTTTTTGTGGGTTTTTTTTTGTTTGTTTGTTTGTTTGTTTGTTTTCCGGAGTCAGGACGCGCTCTTCCTTAGCAGCTAGCGTGGCGCGTGTTCACGAAGCGTACTTGTGCTGCTAGCACGATGCTCCCGTCTTCTTACCCGCAACTGCTTTTCTTCCCATCTGGCACTTACTCTCCTAACTTTATTCTCCTGCTGCTGCAGTAGCCGACTCCAGAAAGTATTTGCTGTTAGTAACTGGTATAAGTCGCTCTTTCCTCTGCCCCGTCTGAACGGTGCCATTTTCTCCGATGTGCGAGAAGATACGTCAAACTAGAAATGTTTAGGGCCTATAAGAAAAGAAGCGCTTGAGGCATCAGTATCATCTAAATATCATTTTTAGGACTGAAAATAGTCATTTAGTCCAAGGCTACTAGCATTTGAATGGAATTTAGCCTTTAAATCATTTTGGAATGTTAATGTCACTGTGAATGATCAGACATATATTTAAAAGAAATAGTATGTTTTATTAAATGCTCCTTCTCTTCCTTGCCCAGCAGCCTAAGAGTAGAACTCCATTCCCGTCTTGCATTTCTTACATTTTTCTCAAGGCACGGTTGGTGTCATAAAACCAATTAAATAGCGAGTTCTCTGGCCTAATGGCGTTGCATCAAAGAAAAATAACGTAAAGCCTGAGACATAAGAGAGAAACCGATTCGTGAAATCAGTGTTGAACAAGTGTGTGGGTTTCTATTATTATTTTCTTCTCTGGCTTGTCAGCAAAGTCATTTAAAAGCTCTGCAATGGACATAAGTTTTGAGGAGAAAGGTAAGTAATGGAACAGGGAACTGCGAGCTGAGGTGGCAGTGTCAGCAGTTCGCACACGTGAAGAGTGCAACCTTAGACAACTTGATTGTGTCCTCTGTATAACAGAGAATTCGGCATAAAGTTCAGATATGAATTCGAAGTGTTTTTAAAGAAGCCTTTCCCTTCTGGAGAGATGAACTCATCCTTCCTTCTCTCCTGCCTTATGCCGCTGTGGTGCCAGTGGCTTTTTGCCGTCCTCACTTGTTTGTTACTGAAGATGCGCTTTCCTTGAGAGCAGACAGTGTCAATTTTTGTCTGCCACATCTGTGCCTCAGTGCTTTGCCCTGTTATCGTAATCTCCTTTGTCACTGTAAGCAGCGTGTGAGTAACTAATACGACAGTGGACAGGGACAGGCTAGGGAGTCCTCTCAAATTCCTAGGATAAGGTTTGTGCTCTGGCTAGTTCCTGACTCCATACTGGGCTAAGTCTCATAAGCAAACCTGTCTGCATCGAATAGGTGGGCTGTATGGCAGATTCCTACCACATCCTTTAATTTCACATCGCTATCTTTGGAAGGAACCCAGAGTACTTTGAGCATGTTAATGAACTGAGGAGGCTGGCAGTCTGACTCCAAGACACTTCTTTTCTTTCTTCAGAGTCAAATTATTACCTTCAGGGGATACCCTAGTGAGGAGTATGAAGTGACAACAGAAGATGGGTATATCCTTTCCGTTAACAGAATTCCTTATGGAAGAAAAGGCCGCGAGAGGAACAAAGGTAAGATTTATCTCTGCTTGAAAAAATGGGAAGTCCTGAAAAAGCTCTCTTTGATTTATAAAACTTTTGCTCCTGTAATAATCCAGAAGAAAATTAAAGACTATATAACCTATGCAGTTAGAATATTTTATTGGTGAATGTTACGGGCAAAATAGATTAGGCACATGCAGAGTGACTTGAGTAAAGGAAGGGAGAAAGAGTTAGAAAGCTATATTTCCCTGGCATTGCCTTTTTGTGATGTTAATACAAGCCCTTCACTATTGTTTGATTTTTTTTATTTTTTTTTCTGAGGGGCTGAGAGGCCTGGATTTTCTAGGCATTGGAAAATAAGTGTTGAGATTTATTGGTTGGGTTTTTTTAAGTAATAAAGGCTCTTGAAAAGAGATTGATTGTAACATTGTTGGCTCCCTTTGCAGTAAGGTACAAGCCAGACAAACACTGCATACTACTGGGTTGTCATATTTTACACAGCTGCTTAAATAGGTAAAACACTGTAATAATATAAAATCCCTTTGGAACATCTTGACTACAATACATTTTAAAATGTATTGCAAGTTAGGGTATATAACAGGTAGTTGACAACAGTCAGCCCAGCCCAGGTTGTTTTATGGATGTGATTTGATGGGGGACAGGGAGGAGCATTGGCGTATGCCACCAGAGCACTGTGGCAGGCTGTAAGAATTACTGTGAAAGCTGGTTTAAAACCGTGGAAGGGATGCAGGGGGTGTCCAGGTGAGGAGGTGGGGGAGAAGAAGGAGAAGGGGGAATGTAAGATGAAACTTAAGGGAGCGATATGGGCAAAGGTTTTCGCAAGGACTGAGTGATGGAATACTTCAAAAATGAGACAAATGTATGTGGGAGAGGAGAGACACATAGTCTTTGACTTGCTATCCCTGTACGCTGCATATGGAATTAACAGTGTATTTGAACAGCAGTGGCTGAATTTGGTATCAGCCTTGTCACCGCCCCTCATAAAAGATCCTACAGACAGTTGCATGCATACAACAGCAGCCTGTTTGCCTAGAAACTGTACACATTCTAAGGACTGTCCCAGAACCCTTTGGACTGAAAAAACCTAGGATGGGAGATAAAAACATGGAGCTAACAAAAGAAAACAGTGATTGCCCTATAGCCTTGGGTGTGAACAAGACCTGTGGAAAAACCCTCTCCTCTGCCAAAGGCCAAGCAACAGTCTTCCTGATCTTATCTGTTGGGTTTGTATGAGTTAGGATGTTTGCACTGTCGGATGGGTCCCACAAGGTGGGTGTGTAAAGATCAGTGCATGGACGCGGCCAGTCGAACCTGGCAGGTGTCTTTGTACTTAAGAATTTCAGAGAAGCCCACAGGAAAAAGACAGGTTGCCTTTGTACCTGTTGATTTTGTCGAATCCTTCACTGATGACATAAACAAACAGAAGTTTCCTGACCTGTGGGAATTCTCCACATTCCCCTTGCCACACCCTCGACCCCAAGTTCATGTTTTGCAAAGTGCTTTAATTTTAAAAACAAGGATTACTGAGCACGTTTGGGGAAGTATGATCTCCTAGAAGAATGAAGATTTCAAAGTTCATGTTGATCTTAAGTTTTTATCGACTTGGTATCTTTTCTCGGAAAGATACCAATGATGTGTTAACTGCTGACTTAGCATATGTATGCCATAATTCTTTTGCAATACCTGCATAAAGTGAATAGGATCCCTTGGAATTATGTATCACATGATGTTTTGGAACAAAACCTACAGTTCTTCAGCTAAAAAAAAAAAAAAAAAAAAGGGGGGGGGGAAATGTCCAAAGATCCTAAAGGCAAAACATTGATGATTTTTGGTTTTAGTATTAACTAAAAATCTAAAACAACTGCATAGCATGGGTAAGAAGGGCATGGAAATAAGTCTGTCTTCAACTTCTTGGGGGTGCAGCGAAGAGAACAAAATGTTTGATAACGTAAAAGGTAGTTTAAGGACCTACCTTTCTTATTTACCCTCTGGGTTTTTTAGGATCAGAGGTGATACAAAATTATTGTTGTCCAAGTCAGTTTGTCGTATGACTGTGCAATTCATGTGCAGATCTTGTGACTGCTTGGTGAAGTGAAAAAGGAAATGGCAGAAACTGGAGGCTAATAGGAGAACAGAATTAAAGCAGTTCAAATGTTTTCCCCTTCCTATGTTATGAAACATGCAAGCAGCAGCTTGAGGAGAGCCAGTTCTTCAAAAAAAGCAGGAGTTGCTTAGTCTGAGTTTAGTAAAAGGGAAGAAGGTATCAAAGCTAAAAGTGAACATTACTGAAAAAGTAAAATCAATGTTAGGCTTGCAAATCCTGCACACTGTTCATAAGGCAATGAAGTATCACTGCAGCAGGATAAACAGTTGTGTTGAATTGTGCTGTCTCCAGTGCCAGTTTGGCACTGTGGGAGATTTGCTCTGGTTGCAGGGACAGTTTAACAGAGTGGGAAAGGCAGGCACTGAAAAGGTTCCTCATCACAGGCATGAAGGTTGCCAGGAATATTGCTAATTTGGATTTTGGAACTCATAGCAAACATTTACGGACGTGGCCTGGAACCGAGGGTGTAGGTGACTGAACCAGTTGTGATTTGGCTGTTTCTGCTGAAAGATCCAAGTCTAAATTATCAATGGAGGAAGTATTGCGTGAGTTAGTGTTGTAGTAGAATGGTGTGTCATTGGAGGAGGTAAATTCCTGAGTAATCTCTGGCATTGAGCTAAAGATACCTTGTTATCAGATTTCAGTTATTAAAGCAGAAAAAAAAATGCAAAACACCTGTGCTACTGTGAGATCCAAAGACAGGTCTTTGGATTTTCTGGAGGTCATGTTCCTCCTAAAGTATTGTAAGTTAATATATTTTCTTTGTGTAGAAACAGGAGCCTTCAACTTTTTTCATCTGTACTCCACATAAAGGTGTCATTTCCCTTTTCAGGATGGGTAAGTCAGGAGAGAGGCTTCCTAAATTCCACCTGGGAAGAGCCAGGTGGGAAGACTCTGGGAAGGCTGTGGTTCTTTTAACTACTTAAGTCAAGGAGAGAAAGTCCTTTGAAACACAGACTCCCTGTTGGCTACTTGTACTGCTCTTCAAGTTCTGCCAGAGCTTTGCTAATGGAAGGGAGTTGTATAGAGATAATGTCAGTACCAGGTGCAGAGATTTCCACAGCTCAGCACCCCAGTTTGGCATCGTCTTAACTGGAAAACAAAGATCTCAGTAGCGCATGTATGGGAATGCCTTCCCCAGGTTTAGGGGCAGGGCAAGGGTCGCAAGTAGTTTAGCTGTCTCTGTGTTTGGGCCACTTTGTTGAGTATTTGTGAGCTTGAAACAGTTGTAAGGTCTGTCTGTATTTTTCTTGTAGCTCCTGCTTTTCTCATGTTTGCTTATTGCACATTGGCTGTCTGTTTTGAACTTCAGGGAGTCTTTTGCTCTAACAATTTGCTAATTTAAAATTCTTAATGATAAACAGTAGCTTTTTGTGAAGACATGTGATTTCGTGGCACTGTGAGTATTCTACAAATTGCTAACCTTAGTAGATTAAGTCAAGTGGATTAAATATTCAAAGTGCAAATCCAGAGCAGACTTTCAATAGCTCACCTGAATTATTCTTAGGCATTCAGTTGCAGATGAAGAGGAAGCTATGACAAATGCTTTATTTTTCAGGTCCAAGGCCTGCTGTGTTTCTGCAGCATGGTTTGCTTGCAGATGCTAGCAATTGGATCACAAACTTGGATTACAACAGCCTCGGCTTTATGCTGGCAGACGCTGGCTATGATGTATGGCTGGGAAACAGCAGAGGGAACACGTGGTCCAGGAAACATACACACTTAACAGTGAAGCAAGAAGAATTCTGGGTTTTCAGGTATACTTGTCTTGCTAGAGAAACTAGAGAAGCTACACACACTGTGAGCAGGCTTCTCTTCGCCCATCATCTCAGTTCAGTCACATTGTGAAAGTACAAGAATTTTTTTTTTTTTTACTGGTTATGTGTGCTGTCACATATGTAGGGGCAGTGAAGAGGAAGTTTATGGTCAGTATAGTGTCCTGAGACAGCCTTCATACGTCCTCATTAGAATGTTAATTGCTTTCACTGGTGCTTGGTGTGAAGACTCAATCACCAGAGCATTCTGCTTCATCCAAAGGAAGCTTTTCTTTATGTCCAGACAACTGATCTGCAGTGCAGTAAAGCTCTGTGCAGCTGTTCCACACAGATAACTTTACTTACACAACTGACTTTTTATCTTTGCTTTGTAGCTTTGATGAAATGGCTAAGTATGACATTCCAGCCTCAGTGGACTTTATTTTGAAGAAGACTGGTCAGGAACAAGTATTTTACGTTGGCCATTCACAGGGCACCACAATGGGTATGTAAAAAGATGCATTTGTTAGAATGTGTTGTGTTTGAAATGATATCAAGTTCCACATGTGTGGTTTAATGATGAACATATAGTGCTTTTGAAATCTACTGCTTCGGGTTTTTAGCTGCTTCCTGGAATATTCATCAACATTAAAAAGAAAAGGCTTAACCTTTCTATGTTTACTTAAAGTGGGAAGCTGTTGAAATGATAAATTGAAGCCACAGGTAGCCACCAGTACAGTTTCTATTAAAATAAATATATGAACTGTGCATAATAGAATTAGAATCATCAGACAAATAGAAAAAAGATTCCTATTTCCCGAATATTTTGCTGTAAGTAAGGCCTGGCTCAGGTGCTTTTAGACCTGCAGATAGAAAGAGCTGGAAGAGTGTTGGGTTTGTCAGCATGAACTTGTTTTTCAGAAGAAAACAGATCCTTCTGATTTGCCTCATTTAATCTGTGTTCCATAGTAACTAGATTAATGTAAATTATCTAAACTGATCCTAGAGACAGCAATCAAACTATTAATCTAAAAATACTCATGCACACTCAAACGTATCTTAGATTTTATAGAATCAGTAAAATTCTCATCTAACTTGTGTCGGTGAGGTTTGTTAATGATTCTCATATTATTTACAGCTTTCGTTGCTTTTTCAACTTTGCCACAGCTGGCTAAGAAAATCAAAATGTTCTTTGCCTTGGCACCAGTAGCTACAGTCAAGTTTATCACTAGCCCTCTGGCAAAATTGGGAGTGTTTCCTGACCTGCTACTCAAGGTTTGTATTTGAGTGTAAATGTTTTAAGACAAATGAGGTGTCCCCCTTTCTAGTTTAAAAGAGCATAGCAAAGAGTGTTAATAGCTGTGATTAGATTAACATGTTTGACAAGAATACTGGGCCAGTTTTTCTGCAATAATGCTGTGGAAGTAAGCGGTGGCTACTCTGGCTTTACTGCTCTCTAATGAGACAAGTTGCATCAGTTTAAAGTATTATTTTACAATTACAACTTAATAGATGGATTAAAGTTATGTTTTTCCATTTACACGTTTCTAGAAGTTATACTGCACTTTACAGAAATCACATGATTAGTTAAATAGTTGGTCTGTTTTAGAAGAGTCATATGATAGCTTTATGCAGAATACTGTTGAGTTGTCATGAATTTTAACAGATATGTTTCACAATTAACCACTAAGTATTAGAAGAGGATCCTTCAGAAGGTGATTAAGAGCAGCAGATTTATTTAGATGCTCTGAATCATCCTCTGGAGGAGTTTACCTTTTCCCATTAACATCAAAGGGAACACAGGCAGACTGGCAGGCTGCAGTAAGTGCCTGAAGTCAGACACTGTGAACACCTTGCTGTGTGTCATTTTTAACCATTACTTTTCGCCACCCATGGAGGTTCCCCACACAGAGCTGTTTATTCTGTGAGATAAATCCTTCTCTAAAGTACCTTGTACACATTTAAGGCATGTCTGCATTATTGGTTCCCTGCTCCAAAAGCAGTTACATGAAAGTGATACTAACGGTTGTGGTCTTCTGTTCCTTGTGTAATGAATTTTGTCGAATGAGGATCGTAGCTGACCAGTGCCCTGTGCAGATGTTTGTGTTGTGCTGAGGAACTTGATTCTCATGGTGACTTGCAAAAAAACTGGAGTGCAAAAGTATATGACAGCCACAAACCCATGGGTCAGGCGTATCTTTAAAGAGCTGTGTCACTTATGGGAGTGCTCCAGTGGGCCGTTTTCAAATTCTTGGACACTTTAAAAATACTCATCAGGAGGAAGTGGCCACCACAGCTTATGCAGCTTGGTTTTCTTAAGTGGCTTGAAAAGAGGAAGTTGCAAGTAGAAAGCCATTTAACATTAGCAGATGCACCTTAAAATATTTTAGCCTTAAACAGTTCTGATGACAAGAAGCTGTGTAGTACTCCTGTAAAATACCGAATTTAAAACCGATTAGAAATTGAGATTAGGTTTGGAATCCTTTAATGATGGTCCCGGTTCCCAAGTGCTTTTTGTGGTGGTAGTGGGCTGCATCATTTGTAGCAGAAGCACTAACTGTGACCTTTCCATTGGACTGTAAACATGGTTGATAAGGAGAAAAATAATTTTCATATGACACACTTGTCAGCAGTGCAAATGGACATAATTACCTCAAGAATGTTGTAGTATAAAAACTAAAACCAGGTCATTCTGTGCAATTACATGTTTGTCCTATGTGTTTGTTATTTTGCAGGACATGTTTGGAAAGAAACAGTTCCTTCCTCAGAATTCTTTGCTGAAGTGGCTTGCTACCCATGTTTGCACCCACAGAATACTTGATGACCTTTGTGGCAACGTATTTTTTCTTCTATGTGGTTTTAATGAGAGAAACTTGAATATGGTATGTTTTGGTGACTTCTAATAGCTGAGTTATTGTGAACTCTAACACAGTATTGACTGTGCATCACTGTACCGATTGTCCGTTACATGTGATTAGAATAATGCCAGCTTTGTCATCCTGAGTTTGGATGAATATCTTTTATTCCTATAGATGTAGTTGCCCAGCCTGGATGGACAGAATTAACCTTTTAAAATGTTACTGGAAAGCTAAAACACATTATTTTAGATCTGTTGGGAAGTGGGAAAAAAAAGTGAATTAATATGATGGTGCACATATTTAATTCCTTTTGCAAGGAAGTGAGGAATAAAGAAACAGTTTCCAACCATTTTCAAGAGAACTGTTGAAATTTTCTGGTCTCTCGGTGGACATGTGCAATTATTTTCTCTGGGACCAATTTCTGACCCTGCTGGTGGCTTCATCTGTGATTCTGTGGTTCTAGTTCCAAGACTTGTTCATAGGACTTGTTTTGTTATCTAAAAGCTAGTGAACAGCAACTGGTGCAAGAGCACCTTCTTTCACAATGCTTCTTAAAGTGTTTCTAACTCCCTGAAGTCAGTAGAAGCTGGTATCGGTTTACCCACAGGTGGATGAAGGGTTTTTTTATTGGAGTGAGATAGAATTACCGTTATTTTTTTTTCACCCTTCTGTGTGCAAAAATGTATATATTTATTTTTTTATATTTTCCATCAAGGTGAAAGTGCAGGTTTTTTGTGTTTTCTTGACCAGCACATCCGATTTTCATGGTTTTAATAGTGGATAATATTTTCTTTTTTGCCAGGATTGAAGTTTTCCCTAGGTCTTTTGTACTTCTAAACTCAAAGTATATGAAGTTCTGAGTCACTTTGGACTAACAGCTACTAGTTCAGATGTAGAGTATCGTAAGGTTTCTTTGGAGGTCCATTTAAATATTTGTTAATGTGCTTCCAGTTCTTACAATACTAGCACTTTTTACAATATATTCTGAACACATAAAAAATGAGTAAGGGATATCATTATCAGGTTTAAAGTTCAGCTTTAAAGTTTTGCAGTTAATTGTAAGTAATCCCCAAAACATTTGAACTTTTTACCTCTTCTGTATATATGGCTCCAGTTAACTTTTGTTTAAAACAGTTTCAAGAGAAATGGAAATTTTTCTGTTAGTTGTTCCAGAAGCAATATCACTGTTGTACTGCGAGGTGTAAACCGTATCAATTATCTTGTTGCAGAGCCGAGTGGATGTGTATTCAACACACTGCCCTGCGGGGACTTCTGTACAAAACATGATCCACTGGAGCCAGGTAGAGTTTCCAGAATCTAAAACGTCCATAACTCTAGCTTGTTTGTAAATTAACGGTGTCTCTAATACTTAAATGGAATAAAATGCCATAATATATATGTAGCATAGCCCAAGTGAAATTCTGGAACTGCCAATTGTCAGAACTGCAACTGTTCACTGCAGCTGCTGTGATGATACTAACTTACAGTGGCTCACCCTTCTCCCCTATTTCTTTGAAGGGAGGCTAACTGTAAGTACATCAGGCGAAGAAACAATACAATGGAATAACTTGACTCAGAGATGCTGTAACAAGTATTTGCTCCCTTTTCAGCAAAACCCATTTTGATTACAAGTTATATTTTTAGCCAGTGAAAAGCAGCAGACTTTCTGTTCTGTTTATTCTGTTTGACTTCATTTTCTATTTTATTTATTTTGAATTTCACCTCAGTGAACAATTTCATGCTTGTGATGCTATTGTGCCTGAAGCTTGCTCAGCAGGCTGACAAATACGAGAAGACATTTGCCGTGGAAGCAGTGGTCAGTGCTGCTTGTGATCTTGTAACTGGACTTGGTCATCTCTTCAGAAGCAATGTGTTCTGCTGCACATAGCTGTTCAAGTGTTGCTTCAGAAAGAAATTTGGGAAGACTTTTTTTTTTTTTTTTTACCAGATCCCTGACATATAGAATTCTGTTTCTGAAAAATAATAGGTGGTAAATCAACAGAGTAGACTTTCTAAGAAAGCTCCATGCTGTGTTCATATACATTTAGACAGCAAGGTAAATATTTCAGAAGTAAGCATGGAGCTGCCATTCTTTGGATCCTGGCTTTGGATACACCAAACTCTTTTCCTTAATCTTCCCTACCATTGCTGTGAAAGAGAGTGAAATCTTAAGGGGCAAAGTCTAATGGTATTGAATGTTAATGTTTCCCACTCCTGTGACACTGGGCAAAGCAGTGACATTTGTCCTTGTTAATACTTGGCAGATCACTGTTTCTTGTTTCGGTTGCCTTTGCCAATTCTCCAGATCACCTATACTTCTTTTATTCCCGGAGTAGAAGCATTACAGTTCTTCTTTGTATGTGTGAATATTTCTTTATTTCTAGGCTGTGAAGACTGGGGAGCTCAAAGCTTATGACTGGGGAAGCAAGGCTGCAAATATGGCTCACTACAACCAGGTAGGCATCTTCTACAGAAATGTTACAATTCTTGAGTGTCACAAAAAAAGTCCTTGGGCACTTCTCCAGGTGCTGTGTTTATGCTGCATGCTAAAAAGCCACTAGTGTTGCGCAGTAACCAACTGGAGATCTACCTTTTTTTTAAAAAAAAAAAAAAAAAAAAAAGACAAGACTATAGAGCTCTGAAGTAGTCCTAAGTCCGTATGGAGCCCATGCACACATGCAAAGTTGTAGTGGCACACTGGTTCTTGAGGGTGGTCATGCTTGCCTAGATAGTGAGATTCCACTGCACTTCTCACAATGAGACATAGTCTGTCAATTCATGTGTATTGCTTGTCTTCAGCCTGTTTAATCTCCACGTGTTTGTTTCTAAGTTGCTGTGTGCAATACTAAAAATATTTTGCCCCTTGTCGCTTTAGTGACAGGAAAGATTGCAGTATCATATTTTCAGAGTAGCAATCACTTTTAGTATTTGATTAGGGTTTAGAAACAACTTGAATGGGTTGAATAACTTGAATGCTACCCTGCTGTCTTGTAAACTCCTCAAACCACATCTTTACTGCTATGCGTGCTGTAATATTGCAGGACTCATGGAGTTACATTTTCTGGTGAGTCAGGATTCCATCTCCATCTCTAGCTGCCCAAGAGAGGAAAAGAAAATGAGAATCTGACACCTTGCATTTGCTAGTATGTTACTACCACTGCAGTGTAGAATCACACTGAAGCCTTGTTCTTTCTAATGCTTTTGTTTTCACTTTCCTACTCCTCAGTCTACACCCCCTTTCTACAAAATAAAAGAGATGACTGTACCAACTGCAGTGTGGACTGGTGGACAGGACTGGCTGGCAGACCCAAAGGATGTTGCTATGCTGCTGACTCAGATCACAAACTTGGTTTACCACAAAAACATTCCAGAATGGGAACATTTGGATTTCATCTGGGGCCTTGATGCACCTTACCGCATGTATAATGAAATAATTAACATGATTAGGAAGTATCTCTAAACTAGCACGCTAGTTCAGAGTATTAGTTCACCAGGAATTCATCTTTTTGGAGCACATGCTTTTCTGGCAATAATGCTACATTGTTTATTTATGATGCATTTTTAACATGCCAGCAATGACTGCTGAATTGGATTCATATTTGGTTTGTTTTTTGCAGTATTATTTCTCTCTTCTGCAGAAATCCTCATTGTATCCTGCTGATTTTGCACACGGTGGCACGGTACTCAAAAAACAGCAGTGTGATTTTGCACAAAAGGGGTATCTCATGTGCATATACATTTAGTGACATGTCTGAAAGACAAGTGAGTCCATTCAGCACCTCAGGTGCTTGACAGTTAGAACAGCAAGTAGTTCACTGTGCATAAAACACTGCCGTTTCTCAGTACTTGCCATTTCTGAGTACCTTTCAGAAGTACTCCTTGTACTGCAGTGACCCGTTTGGTGCTGGTACTTTAAAAGCACTTAATGACTTTTTGATGTGTTATTATTTTAGCCATCAGATAAAAGCTAGCTACATCAGATGACTGACTTTTTCAATATTGCCCAGAAGAACTGTCATGAAGCCAGAGAAGATTACCACTGTCAGTTGAAATCTCCTGTTTTGGGACTGATTCACTGCTGCGTTTTTCTTGATTTGATGGTGTCCCTGCAGCCTTTCATGTTTCATGTACCAGCTATGGATGAGGATCATTATTTGCCCCTGCAGATTCCTGGAACAAGAGAAGCGGTTAAAAGAAATACCACTTTCACTTAGCTTTGTCAATAGGCTATAGCTTTCAAGGAGAATGATCTAACATTCTCCTTGAGTTTTGTTTTCTTTGCACTGACCACTAGAAAACAAGCTCCCCCAGTATACTACTGGCGAGGCAAGAGCCAAAGCATATGGGATGAGTGACTTAATTTACGTGGACTTTTCCCCTTAATCATCTGCTGCTTTGAAGATCTGTTTACTTCTTAGCTGCTTATGTGGTGCTTGCCAGCATTGTGTTCAGCCACCGTACAGCACCCTGGTGAAGCCTGGCAGTATTAACAGCAGTTTCCATGTGTCTCGGTTCCCACTTCAAAATGGGGCTAAGCCCCCATTTAATGGGGGGAGAAGATTCACATCTGCTTCAGGGCTCTGACTTTGGAGCTGTAGTTGTCTGTAGTATAGGTGTCCTGCTCTTTGCATTGACTATACAGAGGACTTCCGCTCTTCTGAATTACTGAAAAGTTCCATGCCAAATGGAGATACATGAACAATTTCCAGAGTCAGTCCAGATGATAATTTCTGTGCCATGGTTGGATTCAACCCAGATTTCTCTCAGTAATCCCAAGAGGATAAAAAGCCTTTTCTACATGGCATAGAAAATGTGTATTTTAAACTGAGGCAAACTTTTTTTGTAAAAAAAAAAAAAAAAAAAAAAAAATTAAAAA
>VZTL01005972.1:13634-31015 GCA_013400535.1 Scopus umbretta | reverse complement strand
AAAAAAAAAAATAAAATTGCAAAAAGATACATAAGCCATAAATTAGGGTTGGTTTGTTTTTAGTCCTAATTCAGACTCAGGGAATCCTCAGGCTTTGTTTATGGAAAAAGTGGTTCATGATGTTTCAGATGTGATTCCTAGCAGGACCTCTAAGTTTGCTTTATATTTGCAACAGCCATATTTGCTTCACCTTGCTGTGCTGAAAGGAAGTTTCTGTGGGAATCCGAAGTGGCTAACTTAGCAGTTGTGAGGGTATGTGCTACAGCAAGAGCCATGTGCATCATGTTTATTAAGCTTGAGATATTTCAATAAACACAAGACCTGCTTGGAGTTCGGTGCGATGTGTTGTGTTTCACTTATTGTTGTTTCATGAATGCATGTGAATCTTTGGGACAGAATCCAGAAAGCCGAGTCTGGTTTTCCCAACTATTCATCTGTAGAAAAAGTACAATAAAAAAGTAAAACAGCCAAGTAAGCTTCCATTTTACTTTAGTCCTGAAAGAGGCTTTTCCTAAGCCTAAAAGGCCATTCATGTTGTTTTGGAGGACTTCTCTGGGACTTTTAAATAAGGTACCAATTGTAAATAACTGCTCACAAGACAGAGTAATTTTCTAAGCCTCCAGGTAAGGCTCCTTTCAAACTACTGACGTGGTGGAAAGCTTCTTGTATCACATTCTTAAATCTTGGGTAATTGGATTGCTTAATGGACTGTCTGGTAATCTCATAAATAGCATTTAACCACATAATAGGGCAGGGAACTAATCTTTGCCGTGGTGGTACATTTGACCCATCTTTTGACCTTTGTCATCTTCAATAATAAATATGCTCAGGCTGTACATTTCTGTACATTCTGAATATAGTAGATGTGCAGTCAAGGTAGCAGGGTGTATTAAATCCTATGTGTTGCCAGCTTTGTCATCTGATGAACCCCCTGTGTGCCTGGAAGTAAAGCCAGAATAGTGGAAGCTTCACACAAAAGCCATTACGGAGCTTCTCTGCTTTGCTGAAGCAGGGATGGGTAATGAGAACTGAGTCGCTGTGCTCTTCCTGGCCTGCTAAAGTTACAAGCACTGCATGACACAAACTTGGAGAGGTGTCATTGGAAAGAAATATGCAAAATAAGACACCCTGGACATAGAGAAGAGTGAGAAGGTTGATCTAATCAGAACGAGCAGTGATGAATGGTACATTGTTCAAAGCAGATCGTACGTACTTAGTGTCTGTTCTATAGGCATCTTTGTGTTGTAAGTGTATACATACGATGTTGAAGGTTGGCTGAACGTCAGCTTTGGATAATATAAAAGTGTACTAGCATAACAGAGGGCATTGGACACCTTCTGCTTATTCTCAGCATTTAGTGATGTGATCAAACTACACTAGATAGCCAGAAGAAAGTAGTCCCTGTTCAGCTGATGGATTGCAGGACTCGGAGACCTGTGTGCATCTGAAGTGAATGCATGACTTAGCAAATGCGTATCTTTGACTTAGAGACATACAATGCAATTGGGCATACGAGGGCTTAGGCAGACATAAAGGCACGTGGGTTTGCCCACATGTGCTTGGAACTTGAAAAGGATTTTTTTATAGTCGTCTGCAAGTATATTTACCCTGACCATTTCGTGCAGAAGGCCTAAGGATGGCAGAGTGTGTGTATGTTGGTGGTGTGTACTGAATGATGTACCGGCTCAATGCAGAGCATTTTTACACTATTTAGCGATTCTGTAGCTGGTGACAAAAGTTTACACGTCAACTCAGACAACGTAGAAGTGCCTCAGCATAGGAAATGATGGTAAAACAGAGCTCCTACTCCCTTGGGCCCTGTAAGAGAAATGGTTTTGTCAGCTTGGGAACAAAATAAACCATTTTTCTATAAATTACTCTTTATGGCGAATGTGCCATACAAAAAAAAAGGAAACATGACTACTTTAATATCATGAAAAGTTACAAATGGCTTTAATCTGTAAGATATGAGAGAGGAACCTTAATGGCTGAAGAGGTTTTCTGATAAACAATAAAATGTGGCTCTTGGTGGAAGATTTTCCTATAATTAAAGCATTTATAGTGTCTTCTTTCTTTGATATCTTAAAAAATACAAATTCATGCTGCAACATTGCCCATCATGAGTGTGCTAATAATGGCCTCTCTTCTCCAGTAACCTGTTTTGCAAATAACTTTATATGAACAACATTGTTGAATCATCAATGAAATAAGAAATTATGAAGGTTGGATGGACAGTAGCCACACTTGTACCTTAATTGTCTAAGTCTCATTTTCTGAGGGTACTGAGCTGAAAAGTGTATTGCATTCTGACTCCTACAGAAATGATGAATGTGTGTAGTTGTAGAGGATGTGAATCAATTTCTTACTACTGAATTGCGAATTCTGAATGAAAGAATTTTAGGATCTTTTCCTGATGGTTATTTTGCAATCTGATCCTGATAAGGTAAAGCTTGAGAATTAACGATTTACTTTGCTGGCAGCTTTCCATGCCCAGCCGTTGTTGGGGATTCGTTAAAAAGACCTTTATTTAAGCTTTCTTTCCATGCTGGCTGGAGAGGTTTTCAGTGAAGGTTGGTTGGGAGGTGCTGTGTCGGTACGAAAATATTTTGATTAAGAAAAATGTGTTAGTTCTGTTCAGAAAAGTATTTTGTGTTTAGGCTAAATTTTTTTCATCAAAACTGAAGAGGAATGTGTGTTCTTCATCCTCAAGTATTTGGCATGCCCGTGGGCTCAGGGTTCAAGCTGCTTACCTGGGATGGGAGGAGTAGAGGCTCGTGTCCCTTCTTTGGCTTCAGATCCTGGACTTGAATATACCTAAACACACACATATATATATGTGTGTGTGTGTGTATGTATACGTATATGTATATGTATATATAAACATACATGTATACGTATATGTATATATAAACATATATATGTATATATGTGTGTATGTATACATATGTGTGTATATATATATTAAAAATATGTGTACCTAAACGTAAGGAGGCTGCAGAGCCAAAAGATGTAAATATGCAAAGCTCCCTCTTTCCCTCCCAACCCATTACACCTGTAAGGCCCGTGACGGATCTACGCCCACCAACTTTTTGTCCTGCTGCAAAACAGTGTATGTCTTGTTATCCCTGACAGCTTGAACGACGTCTGAGACGTACGTCCTGGTCGCTGCAAGGTGAGGAGAAAGCCAGCATTGGCTGGGAAAGGCGCGCTCGGAGCGGCGCGCGGCGGGGTGCTGTTGCCCGCGGAGGGGCCGCTGCAGCCCGGCGCGGCGGGCACGGCGAGCTGGCTTGCACCAGCACCCCCGAGTACTCCTGAGCGGCGTGTCTCCAGAAGAGGCTCTCGGAGTAAGGTGAGTTAGGGTGTGAAGACCTCAGATTCGTTGTATTTTTCCAGCATGATAACAATTTCTTTTCAAGTGAGAGAAGGGACTGCCTCTGCCTTCCTTTGCTCTGGTTACTATCCTGCTTCCCCCGCTGCTGTCCTGAAGAGTCCTGTCCTGAAGTTGTCAACCCTCTTCCCCAGCACCCTTTTTTCTGGTAGAAGGCTCGGCATGCACTGGGATGTTGCCTTACCTCTGGTACAACAATAATCCTCCCATACAGAGGGGGAGAAGAGGAGGAGGGAAACAGAAATTTTGCCTCTGCTGCTGTGACATTAGTTTCAGTATGTTGATCCTGGTTTTCCCTCCTGCTAACTTTCCCTCATTTTCCTACCCGCTCAGTGTTTTGCTGCTTACCTTGTAGCTTGTACCTAACAGTGCAGCTTGGGGTAGGTGCTTGCGTCTCGTGCTCATGTGGAATCTATTTCAGACCCTTTGCGGGGCCTCATTCCAAACTATGTGCCCTTCAACCTAAACTCTGTAGCAGGAGTCTTGATTTTTTGAGAGACCCATTTAGAGTTTTGTAACACATGGGAAAGTTTGGCAGCGTTGTAAGTTGAGCGAAAAAAGCTGGTGGTGTGTTGCTGAATCAAGTGCAGAAAGGATTTGCGTCCACTTTGTCTTTTCTTCACATCGTACCTTGCGCTGACAAAGAAACCTAAGCTAGCGGAGCAGAAATATGTGGTAAGTACTTTTTGGTGGCTAAGCCAAACAGCTTGAACTCAGTTTCTGGAGAATAAGGATTTGCCCTCTCTGATGCATGAGAATTCATTTTTTCTGAGCGTACTCGCTGAGCCTGACTCAGCACCCAGCCGGGTAAGCCCTGCCAGCAGAGCCCATCCTGCGGAGCGCCAGCAGATGGGGCGCGGAGCACGGCTGGCTGGGCTGCGCCAGGCTCCGAGGTAGGTTCTGCTCGCCTCTGCTCGCCTTGCTTGGGCTTTGTGTTGCAGGATATACTAGTAAAAAGCCTGCAGAATTCCATTATTTTTCCTCAAGGGACTTGAGAATATTTGTCTATGACCTAATTGCAGGCAAAATGCCTATTCTTTAAATTTTAGCTTATAGGCAGCAGTGGTTCTAAAGCTTCTTGAAACTTCACATGGCTATTAGGGATTAGTTGGATGAGTGTCTTTAGGGCAGCTGAGCAATATCTGTCAATCTCCCTTTAGGCAGATTTGGAATACAGTATAGAATAGATTTAGTCCCTGCATAATTCTAATAAAATAGAGAATCACGTATCCCATCTGGGAGGCTTAATTTCTGATTGTAACTACATAAGTCAGCAGAAAACATCCCTCACAAGAATATTTTCAGACCCAGATGGTGATTGAGTTACAAATGCATTTTTCATGTCCTTATTGTGGAATGGAGGTCAGGATAAAATACAATCAGAAGATTTGACATGAAGCTCTTGGATATAGATCCTCATCCATTAAAACAGTGTTTCTCACTGGGTTTTAGTTTCACTACATTCAACAGTCTGAATTAACTGAGTTTAACAGAACAGTCTCACAACAGCAGAGAATCTGAATCTATTTCTAAAATGTATATGGAACAGGTAGAGTCTTTGAAGGCTGTACCATACCTGTCTCCAACAAAGAACTTCTGATTGCCTGAAGAATAGCACAGATAATGTTATTGTCTCAGTAAAATCTTTGAAGTCTAAAGAGAGAGCAAAACCTGCACTTCCTTAAAAGCAGAATCTCTTGAAGAGAAAATAGTTGAGACTGCAAGCAAACTTAAGTATCAGAAGTCCATGCATAGTTCAGAAAAGATCACTGCTAATTAATCATTTGTAATTACTGAGAAGCAAGAAAATTCTGTCTCACATTTCCCCCCATCAGATTTCTTTCCTGAATTAGCAAAGAACTAAAATAGTCTGAACAAGCTAATAAAGTCATCCAGGAAGTTGAGCTCATTTCCAATATTAGAATAAATGCTCTACCTACAAAAGAGGTGAGTTCATAGGAAGCTGATGGCAAGCTCTGTTTCCCTAAATGTTCAAAGCTTTGTTTGTCTTTTTCTGAAAGCACGAAAGAAGTGATGTCTTAGTGGTTAAAACAAAACCTCCATCGTTTGCCCCTAAAATACTTTTAGCAAATTAGAAATGTTGGGAGTCAAGCCCACCAGCTTCCGTCTGATGTGTGCTTGCCTGTGGTCAAAGGAAGATCCTTTAAAGGACATACATCTAACCAGTGGATCTTTTAATTGCATAAGTTAGTCTGATACTTGGGTAAAGGATGATTTCCATATCGTATTGCTTGAAGAGCTGTTGAGATGTGGAGTGAATATTGTAATAATGCAGTAATACTTGTCACTAAGTATCTGTTTGGAAGCATAATGAGGTTTTACCTTGTATTCTTCCCAGCAACTGGGGGATTTTTTTTTTTCTTCAACAGTTGTTGGCTCAGTTTTGCATCCAGTCAAGCCAGGTGGATTTTGCCATGTCAGGTAGATACAGGAGCATAAAGGAGAACAAGACCTCAAAAGTAGATGGAGTTAAGTCACAGCCACCACATTCAGACGGGAAGCATAGTGTAGTTCTTCTTAAGGTTTTGACTTAGCCTGTTGTATACCCAAGGGATCATTAAGAAAATATGTGTTTGCACACACCCATTGCCCACCAAACATCCACAGGTCAGACCTGAGGTTTAGGTACATGTACATCTTTGGTAGCAGTCACATAAAAAAAAAAAAAAAATCACCATTGGTTGTATTACTTGTAAAGGCAAAAGGTTAATAAGGATGACACAATTTAAAATGAACAAGAGACAGCAGTTTTTTCAAGTGTGTGCACTAAGTGGAGTGGAAAATGTTCCTACCCTCTTTCTCTGAATTCCAGTGCTAGGGTTCTGCATTTCTGCTTATTTTTCCTATCGTGCAAGCCTCTTGTAGAACTCCAGTGATTACGCTGGACAATTAATTCTGTTCTGAGATTGTGATGCATTATACCACTTCAGTATAACAGGAAAGGGAACTTTCTTTTTAAAGCTACATATTACGCAGTCAGAAGGATTTCTGATGGGCGGAGTTTTCCCTTGAGCAGGCTAGATAAAGGCTTGCAGGATTTCCAGACCTCTCAGACTGCAACCAGCGTGAACTGCAGCCTGCCAGACAGAGTGCTGCTCAGCTACGTGATGGATGGACAGCAGGACAAGTTGTGCCTTCAGTCTCTTTGGGACTTTGTCACAGCAAAGGAGCCATTGATCAAGTCACCATTTTTTCCAGTGCTGTTTTCTTTTACAGCATACATGGCTTTCTGTCTTCCATATATTGCACTGGACTTTTTAAGCACTAGACTACCAAACCTGAGAAAATACAAAATCCAGCCGCAGAACTATCCAACACTTGGCATGATTGTGCCTTGCATCATTCAAAGTGCATATCACCATGTTGTTTTGATCT
Source organism: Scopus umbretta (assembly GCA_013400535.1). NCBI lineage: Eukaryota > Metazoa > Chordata > Aves > Pelecaniformes > Scopidae > Scopus > Scopus umbretta. The sequence goes on along the minus strand of VZTL01005972.1, from coordinate 24,231 downwards.
TCCCGGTGACGTTTCTTCACTGGTACTGGAGACCAAGAAATCTACCAGTGATAGCTCCAGAGCTGCCTGATGTCCTGCTGGAAGTCGGAGTTTGCCTGCTTCTGTTTGATTTTGAGTACTTCCTGTGGCATTTGCTTCATCACAAGGTGCCTTGGCTCTACAAGACCTTCCACAAGGTGCATCACAAACATGTGTCAACGTTTGCTCTTCTTACACAGTATTCCAGTGTATGGGAATTGCTCTCACTGGGTTTTTTTGCTGCTATCAACCCAGTGCTCCTCAGATGCCATCCGTTGACAGAAATGATTTTCTTCCTTGTAAACATTTGGTTGTCAGTGGAAGACCATTCAGGATACGACCTTCCGTGGTCAACTCACCGCCTTGTGCCTTTTGGTTTGTACGGAGGAGCACCACATCATGATCTCCACCATCTGAAATTCAAATCAAACTATGCTCCTTACTTTACCCACTGGGACAAACTCTTTGGGACATTCACGGAGTCACATTCTAATTAAGGATATTTACCTGTGGATGAACTCTTGTTTTTGTATAGACTAAATTGGGACATTAATTTTTCAAAGACATATAGAAGATTATACATTTGAAGCTGCATGTGAAAAAATAGCTATTTATAACAAATCCCCTTAATATATGTGTATTTGTATGTATACTTGGAACTGCCTATATTAAATGACTGCAAATGAGAGGGTAAATATTTGTTGCTTAAATTTGTTTGAGTCAAAGGTGTAAGGGAAGCATTAAGAGACATTCTCTCTTCTTTCCTTCTTTTCAGCTTTCATAAAGCGTGTATTGTATTACTGTATGATGTTTTATACATACGCCAGAACAATTATCTTACTGCTGTAGGGTGATTTATGATGTAAACAGAAAAGGTACATGCCATGGATTTTGTGGAGTTTCATCTGCCAGAGCATGTTATTGCACAATGATGTTGCAAAATATTGCTGCCAAAGCAAGCTAATTGGCTAACTGTGCAGTAATGTTGATATTTAGATTTTAAACCTTGAAGTACTGTCTGTTTTTGATAGAAAATAAATATGGTCATTCTTTTAAAATTCTATTCTGTTTAATTTTATTCATTCTTCTCTTCATATTAGGAACAGGTATAATTTCTTTTGCATAGGTGTTGTTTATTTGAGTTTCAGGGTTTCAGACTTTTCTTATGAAAATATTGTCATGTTATTTCAAAAGTGAACAACTTACTTTTTCTCCAGAATCACGTGTTATTTTAAAATAGTCTTCAATTTTGTAAAAACTGAATACTGAAGAATGCAGTTTAAAAAATGGTGAAACTTTATTACTACATTTGTGAGAAGCTTGAATCATTTTCACTAAATTTATGGTGTGAGAGCAGAACATTAAGCAGCCCCTTAAGAAAAGGGCACATTGGTCCTTCACAACCACAACAATTAGCTGGTACTTGCATGCAAAAACCTGGCAAGGAATATAAACAGAGTTTCTACAAAATAGATGATTCTTTTAAGCAGATTTCAGAGGAATAGAATCAAACCTTTCAGGATCCTAAACCATAGAACAAAATGGCTACATGTTGCTAGACGAACGGTTATATATAAAACATCACCATGCAGTCTCACAGAAGTCATGCTGAAAAAAATAAGCATGAAGAGAGAAGCAGGTCTTCCGTGTCTCATTTGGCAGAGATCCATATGAACTTCTCATGTCCATTACACAACATTTTAATGCTTATAATCTTCTATCCTGTATTACTAATAAACTTCTCAGAATAGTGATAGAAACAGAGAAAGTGCAAATAATGTAGAGAATGTGTGATGAACACTTACACATCATCATCCAAAAATGTCTTGGTCATTATGTTATGTCTAGAGGGTTGTGTGACCTTACAGAGGCTGTTTGTCCAGGAGAAGAGAGAACCCTTAGTGTTTCCAACAATGTGAACTTATAGAGGGAACAGTACTTATGGACACTGCGTCTTTTTGATAACAGGAAATAATTTTCATAAACATCTTCATAAACTTCATAAATGCTGCAATCTTAATACTTAACTACTCCCTCTGCTCTCTGGATATCATGGAGGAGCAACCCTTCTTTTCAGTGGTAAGAACATGACACATCATGAGAGCAAAAACTGAGGCTTAAAAGAATACAAAGCTGGAATTTTCACCATGCGTCTATTCAGCTGAAAGAAAGAATTCCAATGGTTGTAATCTTAAGTATTTTGGTGTGTGCTACAAAGAGAAGGAAGTATTCTTTTTTCTGCCAAATGCAGGAGGCAAAATACAGGCTCTGATTTCTTTGAGCTATTTAGCCATTTTGAGGTATCTCAAAGCCCCTCTCAGTTCTAGAAATCCCACTTAATTCAGCTTGGCAAATACTGACCATCTGACGGGGTTGCTCTGTGGTTTCAATGAGTTATACTTTATGCTATAACTATATATTGTAACTATACATTATAACAGTCTGTTTCATGTAATTTTGGCTCTCTAAGTAAGCAAGGTTAGGCTAACTGGTACTTGCTATAGGAAGCCTATGAGCAAATCTCATGAGAAAGGTTGTAGGTGAACCCATGGGGATTATTCCGCTTTTTTGCGTGAAGCTTAAGAATTGATATAACAAATACTTTATGACTGGAGAAAAAGTCCTAGTCAGCTGCAGGCAAAACTATGCTTGCTCTTGTCAGATCAAGTGAGGTAGTCTCATTTGGCATTGACAGCGTAGTGTAACAGGGGTGAGATTGATCCAAGTGGTAATGGAAGAAGGGAATGTACTGCTCGGTGATCCTGCCTACTCCTCTCTGCGTCACATCCTCAACATCTGCATGACTTCAGACACACATTCAGACATGCATTTTGTCAAATATGGAATTTTCTCCAGGTTATATCTGTACTGAATCTCTTGCCAATCAGACCTGGAATCTGAATTTAAAGGCTCATTGTTGCATGAACTTGGAATGCTAAAAAAACCCTCCAAAATAAAAAATAGTTGTCAAATGAAAATTTGACTAGTACATGTCTGGAATGGCTTATTTGAACCCCATGCTAGAAGTATCTGTACTTCATCATCATGACATAATCCTAGCATACCTTGTCCCTAATTCTCCAATGCTTTGAAAGTAACTTAGGCTTGACATAGTGAGGGACAGAAAACATTTGCATATTGTGTGTACTTTGAAGCACTTTCTGTAACAGTGTACTACAATGTAACTTTAGGTGTATGTATGAGAAAAACTCATGAGCAGAAGACACAGGCAGACATGTAACTTCAGGCCTTTGCAATTAAATGAAAAGCAAAATATAGACAAAAACATGTACTGAAGATAAAGCAAATAAGAGTTGTTTTTTTTCCTGTTTTCACTGAAAGTTCAGCATATACTGTAGTCCTGAGCGTGAGAGTACATCGAGTTCTGTGTATTGATGGTGCTGAGATTTTAAAACAGGATTTTACAGATGTTACTTCCCATATTTACATTTCCCCATGGTCTTTACCACAAGTCTTTACCAGACAAATAGAATGGCATGACACGTTTTTGTAAGGGTTTATGTCAGAAAACCAAAACCATCTTTCTTCTGTTCCAAAATTCTCCTAGCTTCCTTCCTCATGACAATGTGACATGATGTGCCACACAGATATCCGATCTAATCTATGGAAAGCTAATCTGTTGTCATTTGTGAGTAAAAAGAGGATGTTTGCACAGACCCTTGAAGCTGTAAAATGAGATTTTTGATGCTGCTGTTGTCCACTTTATATCTTTAAAAATCCTAGTTTAGTAAAAGTCAAAGAAGTAGGATTTTATGCATTTCTCTTTGTAACTATCTTAGTTCTTAGGCACATGGTTAGATATTGAACTCTTTGTCTGATCTTACAATTTGCAGGTGTTCCCATATTCTCACTGGCAATTTAGCACTATACTTCTCTTGCAATTTAGGCTAAGTCTTTCATTTGGCAATTTTGAGGTAACAGTATACAACACTGAAAAGGGACAGGTTTTTGCTTAGTGGGTGCGTTCTCAGTGCTGTTGCATCGTGTGCTCCTCGCGCTTTGGAGAGAGCAGATGAAGTTTAGAGACATGCTGAGTCAATATTCACTTCTGGAAAAGGCTTTGTCCTTATTCATGTTGATCAAACTTTACAGGGGAAAACCAACACAGTCTACAGCTGTGATTTTTTATGATTTGAAAAATAATCTATGTCATTAATGGATTTAGTGACTCAGTTAATCTAGTGTGTCATCTGCATTAAATGAAAAACTAGTATCTCTTTGGGCTATCAGACTGTGCTATCTCTAAATTAGTTTTGAACCAATTTGTAATGACAGAACACTTAATTGTCATCCGTTGCCCCTCAGCGTTATTGGAAGGAGTGAGTAACTCTTTGATGTAGTTTTATCTTAGTGGACTCAGCCATCACTTCAGCAGTCTTACTTATTCTTGCTTTCATGCACAAGTATTAAGCTTCCACTATTACCTGCCTACATTCACGCAACCCTTTTTGAACCAGTTATGGTTCTGTATCTGAAAAAAACAGTCATCTTGGACTCTCTCAAAATACAAAATCCCTATGGATTTATTCCCAGATTACCTTGGTTGAGAGACTAATCAGTGTGAGCCTACTATCACATTTACATGTGAACTGCTCTAAGACCCCGGCTTTGTGTGCTGGGCTTGGCTGAAGTGCCAGTTTGCTCAAATATTTAGGCTGGTCCTGCACTGCTCAGTACCATCCAACCTGAAAGGTCTTTGTAGCACAGTCTGGAGTTGTGCTTGCAGTATGTTTTTCTCGTAAAAACAACTCCCAAAAAATTGTTTTCCAAAACTTAAATGTGTTTCTAATTTATGGAAATTTGAAGTTGCTTAGGACACAGAAAAAAAACCCCACACCCCCAAAACCAACCAACACAAGCATTCCAGACTTTGAAGAGAACAGAACTAATGCAGAGGGGCCTTCTGCTGTGGAAAATGATGCAGAGTTTTTTTTAATTCTTCTTTTCAGACTTTCTTGTTTTTAAAAAGAAGATTTGAAAAGCTTGCTAATCACCTGATCCCCCCAAACTGCAATGATCAAGGCTGTAGGTGTGGACACGGAGGGGAGAGAAAGGAGAAAGGGAAAGGAAACTGAAGTGTCTGCAGGCACTTCCATTGCTGTCCCTCGGTGCAGCAGACACTACCTGGCACATATGGATGGAGTGCTGCACTGACATATCCTCCCCACTGCAGCACACATGCTTTCAGCCCTCAGGTTCTTACTGCTGGAGTGGTACAGACTTCACATCTGCACACAGCTTTTCCTTTCTGTTATCTAGTTCTTTCTGGAAATGCCCACAGCAGCACAACACAGCGATCTGCAAGAGGGAACTCGGCCTTTGGTCAGCATAAAAGCAAACACACTTTTGTGTCATCAGGTATAAGATTAAGTTAAAAAAGATCTACAGGCACATGGGCTGGAGTGTCTCTTCCATGTTCAGTTTTGAGATAACAGGTTTTACATGTAGGAAACCAAAAAGCTAACAAACCAAGCTGGATGGGTAGTAGGCCAGGCAGGCAGAAACATGCCTACTTTCATTTCAGTCTACTGAGAGAAACGTCAATACTACAGATATGAGATTTGGAGGAATGTGGAAGGATGTGTTACCTATACATCCAGAGAAAGATTAGATGGCAGGTAGTTTTATTTGTCCTCAGAACTAAGCAGCAAGCAATTCAGGGGATTAAGTAGCCCAAAGTCTAGGATGAGCTATGGAAAATCTGTTTTTAAGGTGAGCAAGATGTACCCTCTTTATCAGAAAGATATCAAAAAACACTGCTAGAAATTGTATTGGTGTAAGGCTGTTTACACATCTCTTCACATTCACAGAAGCTGTGGAAGATTACACCCCCAAGAAACAACATGCTTGGATAATTACAGAGCCCCTTTAAATGATTTATTTACAAAACTTCAGGAGCTAGTCTAAATAGCTGATGCAATGGAAGTAGTCAAGCTATCCAGAAAAATGAACATGGGAAATCCATGGGTGCTAAGGGGTGTACTGATTTAATACCATGTAAGCATGTTCCTCTGACACTTGTAGCTTACAAAACCTGCAAGCTCAGAGGTAGCCCAGTTAGTTGAGCTTCCAGAAAGAGCAAATACCTACCAGCTGCCTTCCCTCTTTTTTTATCCTAGCGATCTTCTCCACTAGTATTCTCTTTTCCTGGTAACCCCAAAACACTTCCCTTGAGCAGCTGCTGACAGCCTCCCCTCCTCCCTTAAGAAAACTGGCTGAGTACTGCCAGCGCTTTGCCAGGTTTGCAGTGTTTTTTCACTTAGGCAGTCAGATGATCACTCCCTTGTGCCTGCATCAGTTGAGAACCCCTAACACATTGCACGCATGTGTCCTGCTGCAAACAGAGGCTTATCCCCCACAACCTGTCCTGGAAAACTATGTCTGAGAAGGCAAGCACTTGCCTCTGTCCCTTTCCCTCTCCTACTTAGCTCCATGCAGGCTGGCTTGCATTTCAGGTGTTTTATCTCTAGATCTTTCCCCCTGTGGGAGAGCCTCCTGTTACCTTCCCAACTGCCTCTCTAGAGCCCACCTGAGCCCAACTCGAAGGAGCAGGAGGGAAGGCTTTTCCCTCCTGACTCCTAGTCCAGAGAGGTCTTGGTTCGGCTCACTATGCTTGCTGAAGTGACCATAACTCAAGCTGGACTTCTCTGCTGTGAGTAAGTGTGTTTGCAGGTGGTGGGTTAGCTCAAATGTTTCCATGTGTTGTTTCTTCCTTGGATGCAAAACAAGTGCCAGGTCCTCTGGTGAGGAAGCCAAGCAGACTAATGACGTGCGAGGGGAAGGGTCTCTGGTGGGTCTGTGCCTGTGGTGTCAGAAGGGCCATGCTGATGTAGAGCTGCAGGATGCAGCATTTGAGGCTGTCAAAGTTTCTTGCCGGTGACAATTCCAGCATGATCAGGCCCAGCCCAAAGTTGGAGCCCCAAGACAGTGAGTAGTGGCTTGTTAACTCTGCTACTAATGTGGTGAGGAAAGCAAAATAATATTTAATTACTTGTTCTGTGGGGTTGATTGTTTCCAGCTAGAGCCTTTCCTCTGTTACCACAGCCACGGCTCATCCTGGATTCAGTAGTGTTTGATGCTTCTTGCAACTTGCCTGTGGGGAGTTGCTTTTCCAGTTTATGACATCTCCATTTCATATTACATAGCATGCATGTTTCCTAAGCCAGAAAGCTGAAGCAAAATCATTAGCTTGCAACTGTCTGGTGGACAATTAGACTTTGCAGCAACACTCTCTTGCAAGTACCTTGACTGATAGTTTACTATTTTATCTGCTTTCTAGCAAATCTGGGATACTGTGTTTATAACCAACCCCACCACTGCTAAACCTAGGCCCTAAGCCTACTGTTCTGCATCCTTTTCATTCTGGAAATTAATTGCATAGTTTATCCCATATGCTATATGTATTTATTCATTTTTTTTCCCTCTCTTTTTGTGACTTATATTTGTATCTTAAGTAATCGAATCATTTTTTAGAAGGAGGAATTTTATTTCCCTCCACACTTGGCACAGCTAGCAGAAGAGCACTGTTTTACTCTGAAAGTTATGGACAGATAATAAAAGAGCAGAGCTTGTTATATGTGGAAAAACACATGCACTCAGCCATATCAGCGTAACAAGCTGATTCTCTGTTTTATTTCCTTTGCCTATTGAACTTCAGCTTACTGCTTCCCTGCTCTTCTCTCAGACCTCTTACTCAGAGCATAATGGGGTAAATTAATGCTCATGTACTAGTGTCAGTATTGTTTCTAGAAGTTAACCATTCTGACAGAACCTAAAAATCTGCAGTTAGCACTATTTCAAATACTATTATTTATAATGTAATTCTGAAACCCTGACCAAACTTTAGGTGCTGGGAGCTCTATAAACACAGAGGAAAAAGCTATCTCCCAGGAGGCTAGAGGCATAGTATGGTCTGTCTGCATTCAGAAATGACTTACAGCACCTGCTTCTTGCTGCCAAACTTTCTTCTGAGGCCTAAGAATTCCCTGAGGATGAATTATGTTTCTAATCATTGCTGTTGACAAAAAGCAAAATGAAGAACAAAATCCATCAATATACATGTTCTTCATGTGTGAGCTGATGTATTTTTTCCTACTAGGTCTGACAGTAAGAAATAAGAACTAAGCTTATATCTGTAGGAGGCTTTTAAGTCAAAAAATATGATGATACACTCTTTCCCTCCCAAGCATTTTAGCAGAAAAGTTTAATTGTATGCTTTACCCTGCTATGCCAAACAGCTTTCTTGGTAACTACACCTTCCTGATAACTACAGTGAAGTTGAGAAGTAAAAGTGAAGAAACCTATAACATATATTTTCTGAAAGCTGTGGTTGCTTCTTTGTTAGAAGAATTGAATCAAAACTTTGTCAATACAAACATCTAAATTTGACTTGGCAGTAATTGGTCCTTTCAGGTGCCTGGAAAGCGAACAGGTGTGTATGTACAAAGCACTAACAGCCAAACAAAACAAGTAATGGGGCTTTACTTCTTTCCCAGTGCTGTTATTACACATCTTGATTATTTAATGTAGATGTAGCCCTTGCTAAGCTTCTAGCTGGCTGTGGCAAGGAGAGGGATTTAGAAGCTCATTTTGCTTGTTGCAGTATACATGATCAAAGGTGTAAAATCCAGTGTTGTATAACAGTTTTCTAATAATTATGCTGTTATAGCTGTGTACTTACACTACTTCTGCCTTTTAATGTAAAAATTCCTGACAGCAGCATAATAAAAACTTAATATAGGATCCAAAGCAAGGTTTGGACTCAAGTTATGCAAAGGTAACTGGTGTTTACTCTAACTACCTTTGCCAGTGGCTTCCAAGGAAGAACTGCATTTTCATTCCAGAATGCGCATAGGAATTCCAGAATGAGATTATCAGAAATGGATATATGGCACTTCTGGTGATTGTCCAGCAATATGTGAGGTAGCTCATGATAGTGCATATATATCCATTTTAGATATATGTTAAAATATATAAAAATGCAGAAAAAGAATTTTAATATATATAAAAATAAAGCCCCCTTACTCATTTTGTTTGGGCGTTGTGTGTGTGTGTATATATATACATAAAAAACAACCCTGTGGTATATAAGGCATGGTGTAAGAAAGCTGAAGATGACAACAAACCAGAGTCGTGGCTGGTGGTTTGACAGAGGCAAACTTTTCCACAAAGGACCGAGAGGGAGCACTGATGGGGAGATGTGGGCATGCATGCTCAATCTCAGGAGCAACCTAAAGGTTTTCCCCCAAGTCAAGACATGGTGACAGAGAACAAGACAGCTGAAACTTGTGTGATGGTGGCAGTGTCATTTTTCACTTGGTTTCAGAAGCAAACAGTTATGAAACTGTAGCATCTGTCAGGGTCTTCCAGTAATCTGTGGACTTGTTACACAACTCAGCAGAACTGGACAGAGCAGCAGAAGTCCCAAAGATATTAAGTGCTCTCACATGTTTTGAAAATCATTAGCTGGGCAGAGGCAAGAGGTATTTACACCATTTTATTTACCCATTTACAAAGAGGCAGGAAGGAACCAATGCTGGTTCACTCTGTGTGAAAGCAGTTTGCCGGCCTCTGCATGAATGTGCAGCTTCAGATTAATTGCAGCCTATACTGTCTGTTTTTAGCTAAAGGCCAAACAAGATACAAGAGAGATGTTGCTGTGTGTTGGAGGGGAGGTGAGCTTTGGGGAAATGGGAGAGGACTGAGGATTTTGTGGGATTGTATAGAAAACCTGGAGGTAGCTGGAGGTACTGCTGCATCAGGGAGGACTTGACAGAGGTTCTGTGGTTTTTGTGGTCATAGTGTGTGACTCATAAACCCAATAATTTACAGGAAACAAGGATTTACAACACACAGGCAGTTTCTTTGATGTGAACTATGCCCCTCTTTTTTTTTCATTTGAAAAGGGTGAAAACAAGTATGACAAAATCAGGGAGCCAACTCGTGATTCAAACTGAACAGTTCTGCAGAAAAGACCTAATGATAAGCTCAGCAGTGTCATGCATCTTCACAAGAAGCTGAACTCCAGAGGTGTGACCCCTACTTGCAGAAAGGGAGAGCAGCTCTTGCAAGAGGTTCTGGTCAGTGCTGTAGGAAAGGGAATGGTGGCAGGATGACCACGTGGAAAAGCAAGTGATGGGAAGCATGGAGTGAATTCTGGGAGGTAGCTTGTATGACAGACATTCTATGCATACTAAACACCTATTTGTTCTTATTTCTGGAAGTCTGTTTGATGTGTTATAGTACCAGGAGTCTTTTATGAGAGGAATCTTCTTATTTTTAGCTTTCATGGCAATAAGAGGACTGGCAGTCGGTAAAACTGTTTCTTATTTTGGCTCTCAATGCATGCTAACCTATTTGAATTAGCTAACTCAAATAGCGTAATGCATTATAGATACAGTGCCCTTGAGTGATTTCATGCTTTGCTGTTGGTCTTCAAAAAGTCTGATGTATTCACAGTAAGAATATACTGCTTTAAAAGAAGCTCAACCAGTGAGACTTGATAACAAATATGGGGCTGATTTAGGAAAAGAGGAGGGGGGGGGAAAGAAGAAAATAA
>VZTL01005972.1:0-13596 GCA_013400535.1 Scopus umbretta | reverse complement strand
AAAAAAAAAAAAGAGGAGAAACAGTATGCCTAGGGATGCTCAACTTCTGAAACCACACCAAGTGTGAAACAAGACAGAAACATCACCATAAAGATCAGTGGTAGTTTGAGTGTCTAAAAACAGTAGGAGAGTTGCAGTTTACCTGACATTCACCAAAAAAGGTAGCTTCAACTTTGACTAAATAATCTTTTGTCCTAAAAGCAAGTTCCAAAGTCTATGGAAGTTAATGAAGGAAGAACTTCTGTGAACTTCAGAGCCCACATTATTTTAGGACTGATAATTGTAGCCAATGAAGTTTTGCTATAGAATGGCAGCAGTTCTAAGTGAAGGCACAGAAATGCTGTGATTTAACTGCATGAATGTGTAACTTTCTGTATTTTTAATAATCGCTGTCCACCAAAACATATTTGCAGTATCATTGTTGTAAACTTTTTTCTAGGTCAATCATTTCTCTTTTAATTTACATAGTTTAGAATATTTTAAGACCCAAGATCATATGATAGTAATGTAAACCATTATAAATTCTGGGAGTGAGACATTAATCATCAAATGAAGTAAGCTTTTCTGAGAAAATACTCCACATTAAATGGAGATGAAATAACTAAGAAGAATTTTCTTAGAAATTGCAAATTTCTTTTATTTATCTCTAAAACTGTAAGGGCTTTGAGTAGACTAGTCAGGAAACTATGTGTAGATTCAGTTCCCCTGTCTTTTTCTTCTTCTATGTGACTGTCCTGTAGATCCAAACAGGTTGCTCTGTCCCAGACTGTGTACTCTGGCCTCCAGTCTCTTTGACTGTAGCAATCTATGCTGTCCACTCCCTTCCACACCTGATCTTACAAATATCTGTGAATTCCGCACCATAGCAAAACCAGCCCTAGCCTCACCAGCTCAGCTATCCCCCCAGTTCTGCATCCCCACCTTCAGAAAGCCTTCTTACACAGTGTAGTTCCAGCTCTTTCCCCACACTCCCTTTCTTCTGTTCCTATGTGGCTTAGTACATCACTGCACCCTTCAGAGGGAACAAGCCCTGGGGCATATCTGAAAATGAAAGCACTCTGGCTTTTTTTTTTCTTTTTTTTTTTTTTTCTTAATTTAGTTTCGCTTTAGCAGTTTGCTGTCAGCTTCAGCAAGAGACAGCTGGCTAAAACATTGTCTTACCAGTTCCAGAAATGCTTCCTCTTTTGGAGATCTGTTCCAACGAGCTGTGCTTACTTTGCTTGAGCAATACTCTGAAAGCATTCCGCCTCACCTGAGGGTGCATTGATCTGAGTTGTGTCATGCCAGCTGATGTAAGTTATTTTGCATCTAGAATGGAAAGAATGAAAAAAAAAATAAAACCAGCACCTGAGAGGGCCCTAATCCTTTCTCCCAGGCAGAAGCTTGGGTTTGGCTTGCAGCACGTCAAGCAGAAGATTAAACCTCCCCTCCAAAAAATAGGAAGTGCTGATGAAGACTTCAGGAATGTTTCCTATGAGCTGAAACTAACATCTGAATCTGGAACAGGGAGGGGAAAAAAAGCTTACTCAAAAGTACAAGGATCTGAAATGTTTTCTGGGGTTTTCTCAGCTTTGTAACACAAAAGGGGAATAACAGTCTTTAAGGACAGAGTGAGTGGAATTTTTCTTGTGGTAAAGGGGGAGTTTCTTGTTGTTGTGGTTTAACCCCTGTCAGCAACCAAGCACCACACTGCCACTCGCTCACCCTCCCCTCCCTGGTGGGATGGGGGAGAGAATCAGGAAAAAAAAAGTAAAACCTGTGGATTGAGATAAAGGCAGTTTAATAGGACAGCAGAGGAAGAGAAAGTAATAATGTTAAAAGAATATGCAAGACAAGTGATACCCAATGCAATTGCTCACCACCCACTGACCGATGCCCAGCCAGTCCCCGAGCAGCGATCGCTGCCCCCCAGCCAACTCCCCCCAGTTTCTATACTGAGCGTGATGCCATATGGTATGGAATAGCCCTGTGGCCAGTTGGGGTCAGCTGTCCTGGCTGTGCCCCCTCCCAGCTTCTTGTGCCCCTGGCAGAGCATGGGAAGCTGAAAAGTCCTTGACAAGTATAAGCACTACTTAGCGACAACTAAAACATCAGCGTGTTATCAACATTGTTCTCATCCTAAATCCCAAACACAGCACTGTGCCAGCTACTAGAAAGAAAATTAGCTCTTTCCCAGCTGAAACCAAGACACCTGTCCACGTGAAATCCTGTGTTAGGCCTCAAGCAGCATTGTGAAGATAGTAGAACAAAATCTGTGGAAATGACTAGTCTAAACATTGGCTAAGGTTAACTATCTCTGTCTTTGCAGCAAGGAGAATTGCTCTGTGTTGAGTACTGTGTATTTTTGTACTTATAGTTCTCATTCATCCTCTCTTTCTCTTGGGTGTTCTGTTCTCCCCTCCCCCTTCTTTTCTGTGATGCCGTACCACTCTGCAATGCTAGTGTTGCATTCAAAAGATTTGTGGTTCTTGGTCAAATTTATTGATGGACCTCCTTTGAAGGGAATGAAAATTGAGAGACCATCAACAGTCAGAACTGATGCTAGTTCACAACTCTTCTAATCACACACTAAGGACAATATGATAATGTGTGTCAAAGCTTTTCATCTATCAGGATTTTGGGAGTCTTATTTTTATCCACTGCCAGCTTTGCTTAAAAAAAAAAAAAAAGTCTCACTCATGAATGTAAACTTATTAAATGAATGGATAGGTTATAACTTTTTGGAACATTTTTCTGGAAATTGGGATAATCGAAAGATTTTCTTGGAGAACTGCACAACTGAAGAAAATTCCAAGCTGTACCGAGCTGTTAGATGACTGGACTTCATTTGATTGAAAATGTTCATTCCTGATCCCTTAGGAAGTAATGAGCAACATAGATGCTAAATCTTAGTTGAATACATTCTGCATAGATCTATGATTGGTATTGCCTACATGTATTTTATTTTACAAGATGCAGGCTGGCCACAGGTGGAATGGAAAGGGTGGATTCAAATTTGAAGAGGGTTGTGGGGTGTTGCTGATGAGATTATCCAGAATTGTAATGAAGACACTGTGATTTTTCTAGGATTGTGTAGGAAAACTAACCAGTCTGGATAAAAGATGGAGAAGAAAGAAACTCACAAATGGTCAGCTTCTAGTGATGGACCTGCTTTCTTTCTAGACAGTGAAGCTGCAGCTTGAGCACAAAATGTGCCTAGCATCCAGTTTGACCTCTTTTGCAGAAACAGAGAATCTGTCTCCCTGCTGTTTTCCTAGTCAGGTAAGCTGAGTGAGGACTAAGAGAATAAAGCTGGCCAATACTGGGGCCTACCAGCTTAATGACATGCAAATATTCTGCAAGAAGTTAGAATTAGATAAATTACATTACTGTAAGAATTTAGATAAAGCACATTTATGTAAAGCTCATTCTGAAGTGCAAACAGAGATTTAACATTATGACCTCATTGGGATGCAAAGCTCTGGCACCTCATTTCAAAAGTACTTGCTAAAAATGTCAGTTTGGGGATTTTTTTCCTCTCTTCATTTCATCTTACCCCATCCTGTACTGTTTTCTGATACCACTTCCACATTGCTACTAATGCCCAGTTCCACAGGCTCCTCTGCCCTCATACTCTTGTTCTCCTCCTTAGCATCTGCTGTTTCTAATCTGAAGCTCCCGTGTCCTCCCAGAACCCACAGCGCAGTGCAGCCGTAACTCATGGCAGCGCTGCAGGAGACAGCGTGATAGTAGCAGAGGAGCTTATAAGGGCGGCAGGTTCAAGGCAGAAACAGAGCGCAGTGCTCTGGTGTCTCCTCCTGCCCTGCAGGGGCAGAACCTTGGTCTCCCTCCCCTGGGGGCCACGCAGGAAGGGGTACACAGATGTGCGGAGCTGTCTAGGAACATCTGCATGCATCACAGAAAAATCGGAGCTTTCTGTGGCTTCAGTTGCCTCCCTTGGAAAAACAGGCATTTGGAATCAAACCAAGTAGGGTATTTTTCTTTCCCTTTTTAGAAGGAAAGTTACATTATCTATGTCTTGGTATTTTAATGCTTTATATGAATCCAAAATTATTAGCTTAATTTGGAAGCAAAACTAAAAGCATTTAATTTTGAAAAAAAATGGAAATGAATCGTATAGATGTATTACTATAAAACAGTGATTTTTTAGCCCCAGCAAAAAATAATATGAATTTCCTACTTGTTTTTAATAATCCAAATAAGTATCTTTTCAGCAAATAAAAGTTTAGTTTTATTCTGAAAAAAATCACCATGCTGTTCTGTGAGAATTTGATGAATGACATCATCTCTGGAGGATACGTTCTCATATTTCAACTGACATCAAAAGACAGTGTGTTTTCCTTCCTTTCTTTACATTGCTTCACTCTGGCTTATCTCTTTGGTATCGTGTATTTCATATAATAACCTCATAATGAAAAGCTCTTCCTATTTGGGCTACTGACAGTGTGTATTATGGTTTATTGGATATTTTAATCCTTTAATTTGTTTGAGTGGATGATGTGATGTCAGGAGGGAATGAAAAATGCAGTCTATTTTGAAGGTGCTGTGCATGGTTTGTACATTGAATTTACATAAACCAGATGCTGAAAATAATGACATTCCTGTCACTGGGCTCTTATTTTTCTTGAGACTTATTTTGGTTTTGGGGATTATCTAGAAGCAAAGCCTATAAATGCTGCTTGCGTTTTCTAACGGTGAGAGCAAAACCCTGCATCCCACCACTCCTAAAAGCAATTGCGCATTCTGCACTTCGCAGCTGAATCATCACCGTGTGTTTATTTTACATACACTCTGAGGTTTTTTTACCCTAGTTGCTGTGGTTTTTTATACCCAAGAATTATTTTGCCACATGCAAAGAAATTTAATTCCTGCTTGCTTAATCTGTTCTGATTACATGTCTTCTAACTGGACAAGAGTCATAACCACAGGTGCTAGATTCCATAGAAAATATCACATATAATTCAGAATTGAAACTAATCATTAGTTCTTTACTGTAGAGGTTGCTAAAGCCTGTACGTGTCTAGTCTACAAAGCTCTTTTGTTGAACCCTTCTTTTCCGAAGGCCAGATCTGTGGGTATTGCATGAACAAGGGCGAGACTGAGCAAAGAAACTCCCAGTAATGCGCTGGACAGAGCTGGATTAAAGAGATGCAGAGCCTCAGCCTGTTGGAAATGGGCTTAAGGGGAGGGTGGCCTGTATTTCAAATAACAAATAACTTAAAAGTCACATAGAGTTAGCAGCCTGGGACATCACTTTCTGCAAAAAGTGTGGTCAGAATCAGAGCTGAGATTCCTAATGACACTCCGCTACTTTTAAAGATATTTTGAATGTGAGACTGAACAAAGACAGTGTGTCCTGGCATCATTGTCTTTTATTTTCTTTACAAACAAAAACAAAAAACAAGGGCCAAAAAAAAAAAATGCAAGCTTCTGTGAAAGAAGATTTAGTAGCTTTAGATGCTACCATTTTCTTCTGTAGGAAGGAGGGAGACAAAATCCTGATGGATTGGAAAACCAGCTGAGCCATGGGGGATGTGGAGCCAAAGGAAATAATGAACAGGTAGTGGAACTGAGCATGGGGAAGAAGGAAAGGAGGTTGGAATAGCAGGGCTGTAGGATGTAATTTATGGAGGAAGAGGAAGATGGCTTAAGGTGAGCCGCTGGATCACCAGTAAGGCTGTTTGATCAATCTGCTTACAACATTCTTGCCGATACTCAAACAGTGATACAAGACCTAAATCCCCAGAATTTTCTGGGGAAAAAAAAATCCTACTGCTCCCACTCCCTAACCAAATCATTTGCATGCTCACCCAATATCCAACTCTCAAGCCACCGTCTGTACACATTGATTTTTTTTAAAATGTATTTTTTTTATTTTTTGACAAATAGAACAGCAAATCCTAAGTGAATCAGTACATACCTGTGAAAGTGGATTAGGACAATCATCTTGTTTATGGGCTTCTGAAAATCTAGGTCAGAGTGTATTCAAATTCTGACTGATGTAATCAATTCCGGTTGCAGAAAGTCTAATAGAGCAAAGCTGTTTGTGCTTGAATGTCAACTCAAATGCTTCCCATACTGAGGGTTTTGATGTCCTCCCGCCCCCAGTTCCTTCAAGAGCAGCGCAAATAATGAAGCAGCCTGGGACACAATGTCTTCATTGTGCAAACGGCACTTGGCTTTTTGTCCTTTTATTCTCACGCACAGATGAAGAGGCTGCTTGGCTTTCCAGCAGATACTGAACTGCATCTGGCTGAAGATGCAGATAAAGCAGAAGGGCAGAGGACAAATGTGTGTATGTGGTGGCAGTATCCCTAATCCCTGTGATTATGGCACTATGGGCATTCACATGGTGTGTTCAGCCTGATTTAAACCACCTTCTGTTCTATTACTTCTATTACTACAAACGTTTGACTTCAGCTCAGGCCCTGAAACCCATGAACTGTCTGAGGTCAGCATGGAGATGAGAACTCCTCGAGGTCTATGGGTACTGTCTGAAGCTAGCCCTGCGTGAGCAGAAAGATGGAGTCCCTGCCAGCCACCAGAATTATGTGGTTTCCTCTGTTCCCAGGTGGGCCTGAACCAGCCAGCTTAGTGCTGGTCTATGCCAGACACTGCTGTTCCCTCAGGGAGACAGGTGGCTTCTGAATTTTCTCCAGTTCTCTGCTGTCCCCCCAGTATTTCTGACCCTTACCAGTGCTGAGCCTTCACAGTTGGAAGAGGAGCAATGAACCCCAGCAACACCCCCTCAGAAATGCAGATACTTCTACATTATTTTCTGCTAGCAGGTAGATGAACATTTTTTTTAACCTTGATGATGTTGTTCACAGAGTTACAAAACTGGCTGGTGATGTTCCCCCGGAAGAGTCCTGACCGCCTCCTCCCTGCTCCCATTGCAACGTGATGCAGTGGCACCACTCTTCCTCCTGTTTGGTGATGTAGCTGAAGTTGGCTCTGCTGGTTGCCTTCCCCCAGCATCTGCTGCAGGATTGCTGACCCTTTGAATTTGTTTGCAGCTCATTAGCAGAGCATGTGTAAGGCAGGGAACAGAGTCATCTCAATAGCAGAGCGCTTACTGGGGAGCTGTGAATCACTTTATGGGGCTGCCAGCATGCTGTCCATTCTTCACTGGAGGTGCTGGAGCTCCTGACGCCCACTCAGCCAGGAAGGGGCCCTGCCAGCAGATGGGGCATGTCAGTGCGTGTCAGTGCATGGGTCTGCTCCAAGTAGCCAGCTGCCTGGTGAGCTTTGTCATGGCTTTGTCCGCTCCTGTGCGATGGGTGGGAGTGCGGCTGTGAGAGCCAGGCAGGGCTGAGTGCTGGAGACACCCAGAACAGCCTCTTCAGGGGAACCGGGCTGGAAGGAGAGCAGCTAGCAGTTGTATGTGAGATCTGTGCTGTGCTGAAGGGGGATTCAGCGCTCACAGCCTGGCTAGTGAAGCCTGTCTCTGCCGGGCATGCTGTTACTGTTTGTTTATTATCATAGTGTCTAGGAACTGCACTTACGGATGAAAACCTCTGTTGTGACTGGAACTGTGTAAACATATAGTACCTACAACATCCTCCTTCCCTTTCTTACTCCTTCCCTCCCCCCAATACAGTATATGCACTGAGTGTAAAGCATGGGATAACAGGGAAGTCCAAGCATTTGGAAGGAGATAGGGAGGCAATTTTGATCACCACTTTCATCTGTGTACCATGGCAAAAGGAATTGTGTATCCTTGGAAGAGGATAGCAAAGTGCTTTTGCTTTTGTTTAATGGGAGCTCCTTACAAGTGTGAGTTTTTGCCAGGAGGTGCCTTCCTGAGACAAACAATGGTGATGAATAGGCTGACTGGTACTGGGAGATAATTTTTCTGTATAGATGGATAGATGGCAGAAATCAGAAAGGCCTTGAAAGGGAAGATAAAGAGCTTCAATTTCATGTGGGGGCCAACAGCAGAAGGATGTGATGGAGAAAAGAAGAGAGAGGTGATCTTTTCAGCTGCTTGTTAAGTGGATTGGAGCAGGACAAGACTGTGCTTGATAACTCCCGAGAAAAGGATGTTGCAATATTTGACATGAGAACATGGATAGGATTTTTGGCTGGCTAGTTGGGGTAGGAAATGTCTTAGACAGAAAGAATGGCTGTGATTTAGCTGTGGGCTTGAACCTGAAGACTCAAAGTGAAGCCAGTCTCCACGACTCTTCCCTTGGTTTTGCATAAACAAAAGGCATAGCTTCAAGTGAGGAGACAGGAAAAATAAGAGGAATTAAAAGCTTTATTGAGGATGCGAATATAGTAATATTCTTTTTGCTTTTTTGGGAACACTTTTCAACAGCCATCTGAACTTCATTATTCCTTCCACAATAGCCCCTTCGTTATTTTTGAGCCTAAACCAGCCATTTGGTGAGCTACTTAGTGAGGGTTTCTTCTCTTTGTTGTCAAATGCAGAAGTCCATTAGTTAATGTACTTGTTCTAGTTAATTTTACTGAAGCTGCTGTTTGTAGTGTGTAAGCAAACACTTTCTATGACATGTAACATTGTATGACATGAGTTGGAGTGTTTACGTGGTGTTGGTTGGGAAAGTGGTTGCTAGCTCTGAAAAACACATGGGAAAAATAGGGGATTGATTTAGATTAAAAGTTAAGCATGTCTGGATAAAAGTAAACAGATTGCAGCTTTTATTTCACAGGAGTTTTTATAGCTCACTATTGAATAGTCTTGCCAATGGTCTGCATTACAGTTCATTGGCACTCTAGCATGGCACATTCTTAGGGGGTTTTGTTAGAAGCTTTCCTTTTAACTCATTTCCCTTTTCCATTATGCATTAACTCCCTTTTCAGTTTTATGTACATTAGATTGCAGCCTGTCAGCAAATTTCTTTTATCTTTCTAAGTTTTCTGGTAAAATTATGAGGCCAGATAACAACAATTAGAGGTAGATGTAGGAACTGGCTCTCAGGGTGTGTCTTGTACAAAAAAGAAAAGGCATGAGGGGTGGAAGGAAGGTATATAAAAGGTCAGATCTGCTGAAAATAGGCTGTGGTTAAAATACTGACTCATGGGAATATAGAAAATGATGAGAACTTAGTATATAGGTGGATTGAGCAGCCTAATTTTGTTACAAGTGTTTCAGTTTTTTCCACTGAGGATAAAGTGAAAAGCAGGGGGAAGAGATAAGCAGAGATCATGGAGCGTGAATCCAGAGTTTAGAGAAAGCAGTGGAAGTCATAAGACGAAGAGGAAGAGTTCTGAACTACTCTGGAGCTCCTGGTCCCCAGTAATGAACAAAACCAAAACTACATGTACTTTTGTGTACCCCCAAAATTCTGAAAAAGGAGGTGTGGTGTTTGCAGCACTGAGGTACCACTTGCCAGCCTAAAGAAGGTGGGGTTTTTTTAAGGATTAGTTTTACCGTGTTTTGTTTCCCTGTGTTTGATCTGAACAAACATAATGAGAGTGAAACGACTGGAGTGTTAAATATGTACCTTAGGTTATTTGTAGTTTATCAGATACCAGTCAAGGTTAAGACGAATCAGTGCTGAATGATGCAATGACCTCCTAGCAGGGCTCAGTTTCTTTTTAGCAAGGGTTTGTCTTCATCAGACACACTGCTGAGAAGATGATAGCTTCTCACAGACAAACATACTGTTACAGGAAACTGTGTCTGTTCTGCAGAAAACTTGGAGGGAATTCTCTTGCCTTAAGCAGACTGCACCTCATGTATTGGAATACCCTGCATCATCTCCACCACATACATCAGAGGGGAATACATCAATCTTTGGTTTTCATTTAGAGGCAATTACTGTGATTTTATTAAATATTTTAAAATATTTTTTCAATGTTTTAGAACTTAAGTGTTATATCTTAAGATGCATTAGAAAATTCTAGAGTTCTGACAGATGGAAACATAACCAGAGGTCTGTACTGCTGGGATGTTTACACTGCAGTTTGCAAATTCTCCCATACGAGAAAGTCCCTTCTATGCCCCATAAGAAAGTCTGGCAATTGAAGTATGTGCTCATGTAGTAGGTGGATCAACTCATGAGCTAGCAGCACATGTGAGTTGTAGCGGGATAAAGCAAAAAACATCTACTCACCCACAGGTGAGTTGAAACATTTTTTCCCCTCATCTGGCACGTTGGTGCCAGGCAGGCAATTAATTCCTCGTGGCCCTGAATTCAGTAGCCACAGGAGGTGGCTCCCGTCTCTGGATGACATGTGGGTTAGTCCAGTCACAATATCAGAAGGACAATGACATGAGGAAATAAAATAAAGCAGCATATTTCCTCCTTTCCTGTGCTGGAGACCAGAGCTCATCAGGGCAAGGATATGAGCACACTTCAGGCAGTCCCATGGGCGATTCCCCTTGCCTGCCATTTCTGAGTGGCCGGTAAGTAGGGAAGGACAGACCCCCTTCCTGTGGCTGGGGGATCTGGTTTCATTTAACTTTCTGAGTCTGAACCTGATTTCACAGTTGGAAATTTTTTACTGCTCAGAATTAGACCCAGAGTGTGTGATTTTTCCTTAATGATGATGAAGTAGTCCCATTAATTGCAAAGCATGTAACAAAGGCTGAATTTTGATTGGATCAGATTTTTGAGAAGGTTCAGTTTCCATGCAGAACAATGCACAGAAATACAAAGCTACAAAATTAAAAATATAAATGAGAAGCAGCTCACAATGTTAAAGGTTAACATTAAAGTATAAAAAACCCAAAAGTACATGTTTAGACATGTTTAACACTGATACCTGAACAATTCGCACAAACCAGGTTGTAGGTAAAGCCATTTGCTATAGAGATTGGCAAATTTCCAAGTAGAAACTGTAAACTTTATCGGCTCAGAAACCACAAGAAACATCAAAACTTTGCATTACCTGTATTTATTATAAGCTATATGGGAGAAATTACAGATCCAAACTATCAGTGTAATTTTTTTTTCAGTTTGAATTTAGGGTGAGTTTAACTATAGAGAAAGTATCTCTGTCTGGTTGGTTTCCTTGGATGACAGTGTAGCTTCTTTTACAGTGAAAAGAGAAAATACCTTTTAAAGGAAAATATGAGCATAAACCCATGAAACCCGATGTGGGAACTTTGACAGGTATAGCACATAAAACTACATCTAAGCTGTTTCTTCTCTTTTGGTTTTACCCTGACTAGAGTACTTACTGACTGTGTTGCTTTTATGTTACATTTCCTGCTATGGTTTTCAGTGCGCAAGCTGTAGGAGGTTTTTTAATAAAAATTTCCCAGTAATAAATTTATGTTTTAAAAAAAAAAAAATTCTTCTGGCCTATCCTTGCAGGTAGAGTATGTGGTACGAAACAGAGAGAAATGGTTATTTCATGAGCAGAATTTCACAACCTGGTGCCCCTCTGTGGTAAGCACAACTTGCGTGGTTCATGCTTGTGCTTTGGCATCAGAGCACCTTGGGAAACACAGTGTATGAAATGAGCTGCTTTGACAAAATAAGTGTTCTCTGCTTCCTTGGCTTTCATTGTGGAAGGTATGTTCTGTAATTGAGCTCAATTTTTTCCCTTTATTTTAGTGTTATTTTTAGTTACTAGATTCTGAGTTTATTGTTTAATAGGCTAATATAATGTTAATAGGTTCTGGGGGGGAGGTCAGAATTGCCTTTGCTATGAGGACAGTGCTGTGGTGAGATCTGTGACCATTTTTAATGTATGGGAGTGAACTTTCCAATCTCAGGCAAACAGCCAAAAAGGCCTTAGCTCCTATGTAATGCAGACAGCTCTTGGAGAGCTCCTGGTATCTCAGGGAACCTGAGATCTCAAGATCAGTGCAGTTCTTCAGAACATGGGTTTGAATGAATTGCGTGCAAAGGGCCTGAGCCCTTGATTTATGTATACTTCAATCCTGACAGGTATACTGTCAAGTTTCCTTTTTGCCTTGCATTGTCCCAAATTGCCACCCACTTGTCTCAAAATAAAGGCTCCACTTACGGAAGACAGGAGTATAACTCAGAAAAGTGACCAGTACTTGGTATATCTCAGTGCCTTTCTGATCTTAGGCCACTGTCATGCAGTGGACCATTAATAAGATGAATCAAGTAGAGCATCGTGTATCCCTAGAGATTACAAGTCAAAACTGTCCTGTTTCTCCCTTGTCCCACTTTGCTGCAGCTTGTCCCATGCCTGCTGCTTCCAGGCAACATCCTCTTCCTTTTGCAGGACCACTGGCCACAGGCCATATAGGGTTTCTTGCAGGTCATCTGCACAGGTTGTGATGGGGGAGGACCCAGGCCCTTCCCAGCTGTGCTTCCCCTCACTGATGGCAACAGAGGGGACAAGGGGCCATGAATTGGGGCCCCTTGGCAGTCCAAAAGTTGAAAATGCCAGACCATGCTTCCTGTGTTAAATGCTGCTTCTTTCAAGGGAAGGTGATTTAACATTACAAGGGTCAGCTTTGAAGTTAAAAAAGGCAGTTGACTGCTGTCAGAAAGCTCAGTATATAGTCTTTTAGCTAGATTAAAGTTTTATATGCTTTTATTATATGAAAATCCCATGTCAATGAAGAATCTAATAAAAATTGTTGGTCTGCAGTCTGTAGTTTTTAACAGCATTCACAGCCAAAAACTAGGCCAAATTGGCAGAAAAAGGGAAGTATGAAGTGCATGACCTGCATGTGCATAGCTACAGATCTCATTGACAGAACAAAGTATCCCATGATAATAAGATTATTCTAACTTTTCCCTTCATTCCATCAAACTTCTTCCTGCTAGTATTTGTACCCTCTCACGCATGCAAATAGGAATAGATGGAGGATGCTTGTGTTTCTGTTTATATGAAAATAAAGTGTACTCTTCAGTTACCCATTAGTTGCGTGATGCCTGGGGTAAAGTCAGACCCAAGCAGACCAACAGAGAAAGGACGTAGGAAGTCAAGCCCTGCTAGAAGAGAGGGCGTCAGGGTTTTGCATTAGTGTAAGCAATGAGCAAAGCCTGAGGAAAATCTGAGAGGGGACACCATAGAATCATAGAATGGTTTGGTTGGAAGGGACCTTTAAAGGTCATCTAGTCCTACCCCCCTGCAATAAGCAGGGACATCTTCAACTAGATCAGATTGCTCAGAGCCCTGTCCAGCCTGAGCATGAATGTTTCCAGGGATGGGGCATCTACAACCTCTCTGGCCAACCCGTGCCAGTGTCTCGCTGCCCTCATTGTAAAATATTTTGTCCTTATATCTAGTCTGAATCTACCCTCTTTTAGTTTAAAACCATTACCCCTTGTCCTATTGCAACAGGCCCTGCTAGAAAGTTTATCCCCACCTTTCTTATAAGCCCCTTTTAAGTACTGAAAAACCTCAATAAGGTTTCCCCAGAGCCGCCTTGTCTCCAGGCTGAAAAACCTCAACTCTCTCAGCCTTTCCTCATAGGAGAGGTGTTTCATCCCTCTGATCATTTTTGTGGCCCTCCTTTGGACCTGCTCCAACAGGTCCATGTCTTTCCTGTGCTGAGGACTCCAGAGCTGGACACAGTACTCCAGGTGGTGTCTCAGCAGAGCAGAGTAGAGGGGCAGAATCACCTCCCTCAACCTGCTGGCCACACTTCTTTTGATGCGACCATGGATGAAGTTGGCCTTCTGGGCTGTGAGC
>VZTL01005970.1:26499-36651 GCA_013400535.1 Scopus umbretta | reverse complement strand
CAGCACAGAAGTACTGGGAATTTCTCCTTGAGACAACTGAAGACCTTTCTGATGCAGATTTTAGTTAATTCACTTTACTCAAACTTCCTGTTCTTTTCTTCCTAAGACTTTGCTTCAGCCTTTGTCCTAATCAGAAGCTCCCAGAAATGGTTTTTAGGATAAAGGCCTCCACACACATCTGTCACTTTAAATATCCTTCAAATGAGCAAAGGCCTGAGGCTGGGACGCAAAACTCCTCATAGCAAGAAAACAGGCTTGACTATAGATAACAGCTCTCCTTGTAGCTATTGTGGTGTCTTTGAACCCAAAGCCATGCCGGGATGGATGTATTTCCTGAGCCTTCCCCCTTCATCCTCTCCTTATGTCAAACCTTCAAAATTAAATGACACCATCAGCAAAGAGATTGCTGCTGCTTAATGAGTTTCAATGGGGTTGCAGATTGAAGCCTGACTCCTTGCAATGACAGATTAATAACTACTCCTGCTGAAGCTGTACAGCATGTTTTTGGGGGGGGGGGGATAATTATTGTCTGGGCTTTTCTCTTTTAAACGAGGAAGCTGCATTACTTGCTAGTGCCTGAGCCAGGTGATACTATGTAAAGCTTTTTGTAACACGAGGCTTGATGTTACTCTTTTTTTGGACTCTGAGGAGCTTGTGGCCTCCTGTTTGAGATATGCGAAGTGTTTCTCAGAGAAAAGCAGTAACAAAACACGACGATTAAATAGGAAGTTTTCTGTTATCTACCATAGAGCTGCTGCTGTTCCTGCTGTTTGTTCTTCTCAGGTGCCTGCCAGTGTGGTCACCAATGTGCCTGGGGGAAAGAATCTCAGCTTTTGGGTTTTTTCCTCATCTGGCTTAGAAGTCTGCATTGAAATAAATGCTTCAGCTCTGCTCCTGCTGCAAGGGGAGTGGGACCAGTTGCAGTTGGTGCCCTGTTAGGGAGTCACTTCTGTATGGCGCAAGGAAAGGGAATCACAAAGGCTGGCATCTTTGTGGTTGCCCATTGCAGCTCACGCCTCCAGGGGAATGTGTGTGCCATTAGTATGTGTATGGCTTTCACTGCTTTGGGTTTTATAGCTAAGGAGGAATACTTATGCTTCTGAAAGTACAAAGAATCTTTTTAAACGTTATATATAAAATACTTGACAGCAAATGCTTTGTTAAATCTATGTTGTCTGAAACAATGGTTATGCAGTAAATGAATCTGAAAACACATGAACAAGACGATTTGAGGTTAGTTGCAGACTCTGACTTGCTTTGTAATGTCTGACATATAACTGTGCCTTTCATAACTGTGGTATCTTATTTCTAAGTTCAGAGTGTTTCTTTAAATTGTCTTCTGTGGCTTGTCTGAGCTCGTCCACTGAGTCACTGCTAAAGCTGGGATTTGGGTCAGGAGCTTTGACTCACAGTCCTGTGCTTGGACCACAGGCCACATGTTCTTACTGCAAGACAGCAGTTTTTTACAGGGCTGAGTTTATGATGTATATGATGTGGGGTTGTGGTGGGGGGGGTTTGTTTGGTTTTGGTTTTTTGGTGGGTTTTTTTGGTGGGTTTTTTTTAACTCTCTCTTCTGGGTTTTTAGATTCTAGGAGAGAATACAGGGAACAGTTTTTCTTACTGGTTGTCATTTTGCCACATTGGTATGATCATGTTTCTGTGATTGCCATCTTATTTGGAACAAACTAATTTTTATGGAGTTATAACTCTCCTATGCAAATGTGAAGCTATATGTGAAACTTAATAACACTTCAGAAATTAACTACTGAAATTCCAAAGCAGTCTTCTGTTTAAACCTCTTAATAGTTGTACTTTTAAATCACTTTTTTCTACCTTAAACATGTTCAATAACCCCATCATCAGTAAGAACGTGCATTATAGAATAAAGTGTACCTGCCTGCTTCTGTAGTTCATACATTCATACATTTTTTTTTTTATAACTTCACTATACATATAATAATGTAGATCACACTAACGTGACATGACCTGAAAAAGAATTAGTTCCTCTAGGAAAAAGCAAAGCGACAGTTAGTCAGAAGGCATTTTGACCATCACAGACACTCTTGTGGGTTTTTTTGAACCCAAGGCTTGTGAGAAGGCAAGGCTGTGTATGGTGCACATGTGTCTGGCAGCACACAACCAGCAAGTTAATTTACATTTAGTTCTCTAGTGTCCCAATAATGTTGTTTGGGTTTGGGGTTTTTTTTTTTGGTTTGGGTGGTGGGTTTTTTGTTTTTTTTTGTTTTTTTTTTTCTTTTTTGTGTGTGTGTTTGGTTTTTTGGGGGTTTGGTTTTTTTTTTGAGTAATCTGCTTATTTAAATTCAAAGCTATGCTTAGTTTGGCTTATTTAAAAAGGTGAATAAAATGCCTATTACAAAGATGCCCTTGATAGCATGCTGCTATGTGTGCCTACAAGGAAGAATTACCAGTTTGTTTACTGTCTTTTAACTTCCTTATCTGAAATAGCCCTAAGGCAATGAGAAAGCATGACCTTGAATCTGTTATTCAGCATTTCAGGTTTTGGATATCCCCAAAATTTCCTTCAGAGTTCAAGAAATGGCATCACCTACTTCCATAACCTGTCAAAAAAATGCCTTTTTTTTTTTTTTTTTTTAACTGGAATGGGATGAGGACTTGTCTTGTGTTTATACTGCTGAACATAAACGGCCAAAGACAAGGGTTAATTTCAAAACAGGCTTCCCATTTTTCAAGGCTCACATCTTCTGCAGTGATGTGACAAGCTGATGAATGCCGTGCTGGCATCGTTGCACCATTAAGAAAGTAGCTAATAGATTAGCGATGCTGAGTGCAAGACCCTAACAGAGGTCTGGAGCTCTGTAGTCACTTTTGCTTAATGCTTCTTCAAGGGGCCCGCATAGCAGTGTTCCTCTGCGCTCCTGTATGCAATAGCACAGCGAATGGCAAGCAAATGATATAGAGAGCGGGTTGCTAGCCCCTCTGGAGGTGGTATGTAACGTTTGATCTGAATTTTAATGTGCCACAACATTACCGGCTCAGTTCTGGATCAGAAACAATGCTTCAATTATTTTGTAAGAAGTGTTGAAACTTCCTCATAAATCACTGTCAAATTTGAAGGTGTGGACTGTGAGGTTCAAAGGTTGACCCTGTATTAGGAAAAAAACTTTCTCTGTTGGTGTTTCAGGCTATTTAAAGTAAAACTTTCCAACTGTGGTATCTTGATGCACACAAACATCCTACAGTAAAACAAGCTGTGTTATAAATATTGTAAGCATTAATGACTTCAGGATTTCTGCAGCTCATGTCAGATGTTTCTAGCTGATACATTTCACGTTAATGTTCAAAACCTGTTATTTTGGGACTGTACGATAAATATAGAGGCATGCCTGTACCTTTGTAAGATTGGGGAACTTTCTCCTCTCTTAACTCATCTTTTGAACTACCAAGTGCCTAGGATTTTTTGCTAATGAAGCTGTCCATGATATTTGTGTGGCTTCCTTGGCCCCTTCTATTTTCACACCTATATCCTTTACGACTGAGCGCCGTGTAGCTTTAGCCAGTTGACTGCACCTTGCCTTGACCAGCTGCCGCTACTTCTGCTGGCCTCCTGCTTTGACACCAGCCACTCTGGTCCCGGCTGCGTCCTGCTGCGAGACAGTAGCCTGGCAGCAGGGATCGGATGTTCCGAAATGGTGTGGTGCTTGGTGCAAAGGTCATCCAGTTTGGTATTTTATTAGTAGAAGGTATATGAAGACAGGATATTTCCCTGCAGCTGCGTTAGCTGGGCTGTGGGCTTCTGAGGGTTAAAGGATGTTTCAATTCAAACACTGAGTATCAATTATGGATATAATTGGCATATCTTCAAAACTTACTTTAAAGTAACTGGTATATTTTATTATGGGTGGAAAATGTATGAGTGGATTATATCCATTTGTATAATGCAATCTCATCCTGCTCTCCAGTGCCTCTTACTAATGCAATAGCAATGGGAGTTGCCCATCTGCTTTTGCAATGAATTCACTGAAGAACAGTTTCTGAGCCTAAGCAGCTATTACGTCTGTTGGTGTCCCTCTCCCTGTTCTCAACTTGGTAGCAGTATAGATCTGGCTTTGTGCCACTGCTATGCATAAGCTCATCTGTACAGTTTTCATTCTGGCTTCCGATTTACTACAGGATTTCTGGCTGGTGCTGGTTAGATCAGTTTTTAACACAGACAGTCTTCCTGATGTGTCCTGCGAGCCTAGCTCTTCCTAGGTGTAAGGAGGGTGGGACCACCAGAAAGCTTTGGCTGGCTTGCTTGCCTGACTGGTCAGTGAAGATGTCTCTAGCCATAACTGGTAGTGCAAGTGGCTTGGAGGTGACTGGCCCTGACCTGTCACTTTGCACAGAGCTGCATTTCTGCCGCATCCATCATGCGTAGCTGTAAAATGCTCCAGGGTTGTTAGGAGCATGCTTGTATAAACATCTGTATTTAAATTGTCAGTATTTGAAATTTCAGTAAGTAGATTTATCTCGCTGAGGGGGTTTCTTCCTCTGTCTCGTCCTTGAGTATGTACTTCTCTTTTCTAAATAAAATACATCTTAATCTTACTTTTTAATGATCTGGTTGCCGCTATGTTCTTTTGACTGTAGAGAAAGAGGGATGGAGGCGTGCAGCACACTAGTGTCACAGCTATTACCTGCTGTACCTTCTTTTGCATTAAAACTATTTTTCCACTCTGAGCTTGAAGAGAATGAAGTGTGTTCTTTTGGTTGGCTTTTTCAGGGTACGGTTTGGTTACTCTTTACACTGTGCCATAAAGATAAGTCTGTTTGGGGTTTTTTGTGGTGTGTGGTAGGATTTTTTTTCTTTGTTATACCTCATTTTTTCTCTGGTTATTATGTGTCAACTTCATTTACCATCTGGGGAAACAGCTCTATGGATGCAGAGTGAGGGTCACAGGGAGCAAAACCAGCAGTGACTACTGATTTGTCAACAAAAGGATCAAACATCCATCTTCATCTTGCAAGTTGTCTGGAACGAGGATTAAATCACAGATCATCCTAAGATGACAAGGGAGCTTTTAGTAAGTGGGTATCAATTTGTTTACTTACCAGACCAAAACCACTTTGACTGTTCTTATGTGTTCTCTCTGCAGAATTGGAGTCTTGTTCTTTTCTTTGTACGTTGTAAAAAGAACAGTGCTCAGTTAAAACCTTGTGCTTCTCCAGCCTCCTGGCATGGCCCTTTCATAAGGTTACAAATTATTTTTTGTCACTGTTTGATGCATCCCTTATTGATAATGTTTTCTGGTTGGATTTTGTC
Organism: Scopus umbretta; assembly: GCA_013400535.1. Classification (NCBI taxonomy): domain Eukaryota; kingdom Metazoa; phylum Chordata; class Aves; order Pelecaniformes; family Scopidae; genus Scopus; species Scopus umbretta. The sequence continues at coordinate 31,367 of VZTL01005970.1, read as the reverse complement.
TAGGCTGGCTGAGTAATTCTTCTTACATTCCTGAATCTCAGGTCTCTTATGATTGCTCATTTTTTTTTACTTTATTTTTGGTTTTGTGAAATGTGGAAAATGCTTGAAAAAGGCACGTGGCTGGCTTCTTTGTGCATGTCATCCGAATTTTAGTTGCAACATTTGCAGAGTACGTGGGAGATTGTGCAACAAGCATTGTTTGCTTGCTTAGAATTGCCGGGCAAAAAAGCTGCATCCTTGCTGCAGCCATAAAATATTATGGCAAACGGCAGTGTTTCAGCTCAGTTATGGTCACATGTTTTCAACAGTCTTTATTTGCCAGCAGTGATGTTATCTACTCAGTTCTGTCCTTAGGCAGGTGAAATGGATTTGATGTGTCCTAGTGTTTATCCTCTTGTGCAACTCAGGGTTTACGCATTAGAGGTGTGAATGAGGGTGAGGAAGACAAAACATGAAACCGAGTATTTTGTTCGCCGCTTCAGGCAGATAACAGATTTTATAAATGCATTGGTAGTTTTGACGTGCTCAGGGCCTCTCTTCCTCCGCAGGAAACTGACAGTAACAATTCACTGCAAAACGTTTATGAAGTGCATACGCTTGTAAGAGTCACACATTATACCTTGGATGTTAGGTGAAACTAGAAAGTTAGGTACAGGAGTAGCAAATCAGCCTGATGGATTTTTAACTCTCTTCCAGGACTCATAGTTGGGGTGATCTTGAGATACGGGACTCCCTCTACCAGCGGCCATGACAAGCCGTTCAGCTGCTCGCAGGACAGGCCGTTTACAACCCTGCTGGTCAACGTCAGCGGGAAGTTCTTTGAGTATACGCTCAAAGGAGAAATAAGCCCTGGGAAGATCCACAACGTGGAGCAAAATGACATGTTGCGAAAGGTGAGGGTAGACCATTTCTCGCGCTTGGCTGAGTGTTTATCTCTGCTTCGCTTCCTCCTCCCCACGCCATCCTATTTGAATATTGGGTAGTATCAAGTTTCTGTATTCCTGATGGTAACAGCACTCCAATGTTTAATTCAAAAGCACCTTCTGTATTATATTGCTGCTGGTGAAACTGTGCTCTGTTGCATGCTTGTAGCGCTTTCCAAAAGCCCTTGACTGCTGTTTGAGACTTAACGTATGTTTCTGTTGTCTGTAGAATTCATGAAGACCAGCTGAACAAAAAAAGCCTGATGCTGCCTTGAATAATACAATAGAAGGAAAAAGATCTCATCTTAGTGAAAAGTGATTGTTTCTTAGTGGTTTTTTCCCATTTTTTTTTTTAATCTGTTTATTATCAGGAAATAGTTACTGCTTACGTCCCTATAATCCACCAAATAAGACAGTCTGATCTTGGAAGTGAAATTAATCTGTTAACTGTTACTCAGATCTGCTGTTTGGCTTCTTATTCTATTCAGTGCCAGGAATTAACCACCTTTTGTGTGTATCAAAGCTAGATTTTGAGGTATAGGATTGAGACTTCAGGCTTGTAACCTACAAATACTTGCTTTCTGCTGACTATGAAGAGAGCTTAGGTGGCTGTGTATGTGCACCTGTCTGCTATAGATATCTACAGTCAGCTGAAATGAACCCTATTCTGGGAGAGCCTAATTAGTCTCACATGTGTGCAGTTCTTCTGTTTGGATTTTAAATGTTGGTTTTTGTTCCTTACTCTAGTGTAGTCTTTCATGGATATCTGGAGCTTCCACTGAAATAAGTGGAAGTGATGGATGATCCAAATTCCTGAAAAACAGTGTTGTATCTAACCTGATTGGCTTACAACAGCTTAAATAGCATCTCATCTGCGAATATGTGACTGTCATTTACCACAATAAGAGATATCTTCTTCAGCGTCATTTCTATTAGAATTTTTTCATTTAACAAGGGGACTGTGTTTGGGACTGCTGTAAGACTATCATTGGTGATGGATGTAATGTCTGTTTTTCTAGCTGCTGTTTACCATGAAGAGCTGCTGCTTTTTGCTGCTGCATATGTATAGAGCTGGCCAGTATTTTGGAAGGTCAACTTAGCCAGTTGTTTGCTATTTCAACAGCCAAAAATAGTAGTTGTCAGAAAATGAAAGAAGAAAAAGACCTAACAATTTGTGTACGTCTGTTTCTAATTGAAGTTTCATATTTTATTTTTTAGGTAACATTTGACCCAGAAGTTTTTTTCAACATTCTGTTGCCTCCTATTATTTTTCATGCTGGTTATAGCCTGAAGAAAGTAAGTGTAATAACTTTCTGAGGAGAATAGCCTTTTTTCTTTTTTTTGTATGTGAGACTGCTGATTTGTTCATGAAGTGGAGTGCAGTCTCCATTTCAAGCATTTTTTTTTTTTTATGGCAGTAAGAAAATCTCATGTCCTCCATAGGTGGTTAGGCTATATTGTTTTAAGAGGAAATATGTGTACTTTTTACTATAAACACATTAAACTCTATTTAATCTTGCAGATTTGTTTTCCAGAGGTTAATGTCAATTTCTTTTAAATTAAAAGATGTCCTGCTGTGCATTGCTTTGGTCCTTTTCAAATATCCAAAATGCAGTAAATTATGCTGGGAAGTGGACCCAAACCTGAATCCTGGTGGCGATGTGCCAGACACTGAATGGCAGAAAGGCCCAGATTCTGCTCTTGCTTGAAGATCCCATGAATTGGTGCTGTAGTTCAGTTACGCAGCTAACTCTTATACCTCTTCTGAAAATACCTGTATGGAAAGCTTCCTGTGAATAAATTCCATGCAGGATTTAATACATGATTCAGATTTGGTATTCAATTTATTGAAGTTGGACAGAATTTACATTAGAGTAATGGAAGCATTCCTCTGAAATGAAGGGGTGTTTCTGTGTATTAATGCAAGTGTAGTAGTATGCTGTGTGTTTTTGAACAGGTGATATAACTTGTTTTAAATAAGTATATAAATCTCTTTTCCCTATGCAGAGACACTTTTTCAGGAATTTGGGGTCAATTTTGGCTTATGCCTTTCTAGGAACAGCAGTCTCTTGTTTTATTATTGGGTAAGTGAACTCTGTGATATCAGATCCTTTCTATACTAAAGTTTAAGTTGATAAAGTGTATGTTGAGCCTTCCAGATTGCCTCAATCTTGTGATGTGTGTGTTTGAGGATTTTGTGTATCCTCCAATCCATGCAGATGTAACTTTTGCTGAGATTTATCCCGCTTCTAAGCAATACTGTCCCTTGAAATGATACTGTCAAGTTTGAATTGCTCGACAAGTCCACAGTACTGAAGAGCCGCACTGAGTTCTTGACGTAATGGTCCAGTCCAAAACAAAACCTTGTTAGACTCTTACTGGAATTGACTTTAACTTGAATTGTGAACGCTACTTGTAATAGAATTTTAGGTATCAAACTTTGAGATGTACCTTTCAGTGCCCATATGCATGAGCATGCTCTCTCTGCCTATGTGTATATATATGATTTTATGTGTACACGTACACACACATTTAGTTTGAGATAGCTAGTCATGTTGGTTTACTTGCATACAATCTCTTATGCTGCTGATATTACTGTGTCTGGCATATGGATATTCTGAAATACAGAAATCTGAATTTCATAGGTGACCTTGGTTTGTCTCTCAAAGAATTTTGCTAGAGAAATACTTTGACGGCTATTCTTAGCTCAGAGCTTTTCGCCTATGTACTGTGTTGGGAGAAGAAATACTGAGGGGAATTTTGAGCAGGAAAATGTTCCCTTTGGTGGAAAAAGGAAACAACCTGTAGATTCTGTGTACTAGTTGTGCGAACAGATTTCATGCTTTGCTTACTGGTTTTAAACAATATATTCTGGATCATATATCACTTGATGTAGTTCACAGGGAAAAGAGGCAAATTGATTTGGAAAGCTTAGTGCTAAACTGTGGCAGTAGTGTCCCACAGAGCTGTAGCATAACCAAGCCCACCTGAAATATTGTTGCTTGTGCTTTTCCTTTGCCAGTCTGAAATGCACCAATTTGTTTGACTTGGACTGTTTTATCCTCTTTCTCTTTAGGAATCTCATGTATGGGGTTGTGAAACTAATGAAGTTGGTGGGTCAGCTCTCTGATAAATTCTATTATACAGACTGCCTCCTCTTTGGAGCGATAATATCTGCCACTGATCCAGGTAGCTTGCTGAACATTTTTTAATAACCTTCCAAAATAATCCTACTGCTAGAATTGTTGGCTGCATAGCACGAAGATATTAACAGCACTTTATTTTCAGTTATGTTATGCTATAATCTCTGTTCCTCTTCTCTGAAACGCATGCAAATTCAGAGCGTTGTGAAAACTGTTCTCTGTCGGTTTGGTGCTGGACTGGTGTGGCGTTTGGGGAAAAATATAACTTTCCTGTTCAAATGCTTTAAATACTTTTTTTTTCCCTCTGTTAGGTTTTTTGTTTAGTGTGCATCAAGTTTAAGACTCGAAATAGATTAAATTCTTACACTGTCTGGATAGCAGGATTTCCTTCTTTAGCTACGTTGCTTGGGACATTGGATAGTTTAAGAGCAATATTTGAGGCTTTTAGGCTCTTTAGGTGTGGGGAATTTTTTTTTTTTTTTTCCTCCTTCAGATGAAATTCATATTTTACAAGTTTAAGCAGTAGAATACCCTTCTGGCTAATTAATTTGAGCTTTTGCCAAAATAATCTAGTCACCCTTCAAAGTCCAGCAGGCTCACATAGGTGTCTCTGCTTGACAGGTCAGTCTGGAGAGCTGGTGTGTGTCAGGGCTGGGGTAGGGACTGGTGAAGTATGAAGCTTGACATTCAAAACGGCTTATTTGAGGTGCTCAGTGGTGATTTGCGTGAAAATGGGAAGTAGCTCCTGTGATTGAGCTGAGCTCTGAACAGCTGGTGGTTGCACACAATTTATGCAAACAAT
>VZTL01005970.1:0-26459 GCA_013400535.1 Scopus umbretta | reverse complement strand
TTTTTTTTTTTTTTAAAGCTTGTATATGGGAACATCTTCAAGATTGTGTCTTTCATCTCAGACTGAAGTTTCTTGAAAAGATGATTATAAATATTTAGCAGTCTTGCCCTTTTCAAATTCTGCATAAATGCATGCTCCTGTGGCATAGTGTATGCTTGGGGGAACACTTAGGATTATTAGCACTATTTTTACAGTGGCTGAAATAATATAGCTACGTCAACAATCCATACAGCCTTTAAAAGTAGCAAGAGCTGCACAAAGTTCTGTTGATCATCTTATATGGAACATGTTCTACAAAAAATATCAGGGCTTTGGTAGAAGTGCTTTGTCTGCCCCATGCCCCTTGATCATGGGGGCTTTACTGTAAACACTGTGCAGATGGGAGAACAACAGAGCTGCTTCCTAATGGAGCTTCCCTAAAACTGATGGTGGAATTGCTTACCTATAGATAAACATAACTAGTCTGCTTCCCAGTTTAATTTTGATCTTGTACTTCCATTCCTGGGTTTTGTTGCTTTAGGCAAACTGGGAAGTCCGCTCTGTCAGTGCACACAGTCGTTCCTGAAGTCAGCCAGTGTGGTTTTTCTCTTTTCTTTCTGTAGTTACCGTGCTAGCAATATTTAATGAGCTGCATGCTGATGTCGATCTCTATGCCCTTCTGTTTGGGGAGAGCGTGTTGAATGATGCTGTTGCCATTGTATTATCTTCGTAAGTAACTACCTGAATTTCTACTCTGAAATTACGTGATTGCTTTTGGTATTTGACTAAAATAAATTCTTTTTCTGAGAAATGATATTTTGAATTTAAATGAATTGCCTTGAACTGAATTAATAAACACTGCAAACATTTGCCAAGATCCCTTGTACATACATACACCAGAAAGGCAAATTTGCCTTCAATGTGGAATTGTCTCTTCTGTTGCTTAGATGTTGCTGTTATGGAATAAAACTTTTCTGATGCCACTTCTAACTTCTCATCATGCTACTCTCTTTCTAGATCTATAGTTGCCTACCAGCCAACAGGTGAAAATACCCATGCTTTTGATGCAGCAGCATTTTTCAAGTCTGTTGGTGTTTTCCTGGGAATATTCAGTGGTTCTTTCATGATGGGAGCAGTGACAGGGGTTGTGACAGCTCTGATATCCTTTTTCATGTTTAGCTCTTTCAGACTAGCTCTACATTCAGGTATTAACAGGGCTTACCTGTATCCAATTATAGCAATGTTGACACTAGCTTGTTTTAATCTGACCATGAAGATGTGATCAGTATTCATGTAACCTTTGTCTATAGAAAGACTTATAGGTACCCACAGAAATCACCTTTTTCCAATATAACTGTGGCCACACTAGAAATTAGAATGATGTTGCTGCATGCTGCAAGCCAAGGGAAGGCCCTAAATGGTCATGTCCTAATATTCAGTTTCTTTTTAGGAAATTAAAAAAAGTTTTTTTTTTTTACTAGGCTTGAAAGACATCTCATATGATAACTGGTGTTTGATTGTGTTGTCAGCAAAATCATTAATAGCTATTTCTGACCCTACAGGGTTCTTTCTGAGAGTCCTGCATTTAACCTTTCTGCTGGAAATCTGATGTCATTTGTCTTGGATAAGACTGTATCTCTACCGGAGTTAACATCGCAACATGATGTGCTTTGCATGACCTGTCCTGCTCTCTTGAAGCTTACTGCCTCTATTTGATTAGAGCTCTAAGGTGCTCAGCAAGTGGTCTGTGTGGGTTTTGTTTTAGGCTCAGGTAGTAGCCCTTATTAATCCTGACCTGCTCCAGAAATTGTGATGCTTCTCCAGGAAAAAAAATCAAATTCTTTGCTTTTAGACTAGCTAGTATATTTGTATACATTCTGGATGGCTTTGGTCTGCCTAGGTTTCTGAAAACTTATCTAAAAAGGGTAGAATGTGATATTTTATACAATAATCATGAACCTGTGATTCTTTATCTTAATAATGTCTCAACCGTGTCTTGTTATATACACACCATGCAGATTTGTCTCATATACATCTGCATAATGGTAACCCTTGAGGTATAAGGGGAAGATGTGCTGTGATGCTTTAATGTTTGGTCTTCCAGTTCCACTGCTCTGCAATTGATGTGGCCCAGAACCAGGATTCTTCATCTGGCTTTTAGACTGCCACACATTTATAGCTCTAGCTGAACAAATACTGTTGCTGTGGTTTTTGGTTTGCTGGTTGGCTACTAATTACAGCTGAGATGCGTTCAGATCCATTTTGTAAAATCATGCTTCTGAAGCAGCAATTCGTTCTTGCTGTTCCTAAGGTTTGTGCTCAGGAGGGTGCATGAGGCTGGGAGTGGGGAAGCTGTTCAGAAGAGAGCCTCTGTGGGTTGTTTGTGGGGGTTTTTGTTTTGGTTTGGTTTTAAAAGAAAACAAGCAAAAATCCTGAAATTGTTGCACAGTTAAACAATTTTAACTATTGTCTTTTGGAAAAATGCTTAATGTCATGCAATACCATAGAAGCAAACTGTAAATGTGCATTTTACTCTTCGTAGCTGATTAGAACCCATAATTTACATCATGAATGAAGTGAATAGACTGTTGTTCCTATAGCTGTGAAGTACCTATAACTGTACCTTTCTGTGAGAGAGGGGTTCACGCAGTCATGCATTGTCCTTTGAAAACAGACAGAATACTTAGTTTCGAAATATGATGCAGATAATATACGTGGATTTGTTATGGCTTTCAGCAAGCTGTCTTGGCATCAGTGTCTGTGGTTATTTTTGTAACAGTTAAGGTATTGTACCACTTTGTGTTTTCTTTCTAAATTGCAGGATCTGCCTGGTTGAAATGAAGTGCAGCAGAACACCATGCCTAAGGAATAAAGCAAGCTAGCTGTCTTCACTTTTAATGTTTAAGTTAAGAAAACAGAAATAATAATTTAATTTGAATTAACACTTCAATTTGGTCTATTATATGAATTAATGAGATTATTTTTTCCTTACCTTTCTCTCACCTCCTCTTCCTCCAGAATGATGAGCACAGGTTTTCATTTCAGATTTAATGAAATGTTTTGGTATGGCTACTGACAATAACAGCAAGGGGAATAAAGAGTTTGATTCACAAAGCTGCAAGGAAAGACTGGAAATGAGGAATCTGTTCTGACAAGGGCTCTTGCCTAACTTCAGTGGGACAAGGTTCAACCTCTTCCTCTCCAGCTGAATGACTGTGGCTATCCAGTTTCCCATCATCCTCTTGAGCCAGGCACTGGGATAAACTTGCCGTGGAATTATCCAAGTGCTCTGTGGGAAGATGGGTTCTAGTTGTTGCTCTGGTGGATGTTGCTGATTCAGAAGCATGCTGTTACTAAATGGGTCTGTTTAGGAGGGGAAAATAATCTAGCTCAGTGTAACAGTACATCCTCAAAAGTTTTAGAGAGATGGTTTATATGGAGAAGTGAATGTGTGGAGAATAACAGCTGTTAAAAAAAATGCTGAGTTTTATATTTGGTGTAATGTCAGCTGTCATGGAGATAGATATCTTATATATGTTTGGGGTTTTTTTATGATGGTTTGGGCTTTTGGTTAGAGTACAGACTTCTGACAAAGCAGGGTTGCAGCTGAAGGTGTGGCTGGAGTGTGTTTCAGAGCCCTTACCCTCCTCCAGATTAGCAGAGAATGCCAACAAGAAGTAGGTGTGGGTGCGGAGCAGGTGGCCAGCCTCAGGATTGCTTCATCCTAATGAGGCTCCCCTTGAAACACTGCCAGCTGTTTGCCTCTGGTGTTAATCATTTGTGGCTTGTTGTGAATGCTGTATTCTGTCATAAAGTCCACAGGAGACTGTTTCCACTGAATCTTCTGAGCTGCCAGACCGCCCAGGAGCTGTGAATTTCCTTGTGAAAAGCTGCTCATCGCTCTTAACATCCCTATCCCATACTGAGCCATGACTCCCCAGGCAGCAGGGCTGCCATTAGCTTTAGATTGTGTAGTGCTGTAGAGAGCCCAGGATGCATGTGTTACATATGGAGAGCAATTGTGGATGATGGTGCAGCCTTGATGCGTCCATTGAGGTACCAATTGCCTTCATGTGAGCAAGGGAGAGTGCTACCACCTTACTGTTTCAAGTGTCATTGCTGTGCTCTTGCTATCATCCCACTTGGATTTTGGAGAAGACCGTGCTAGTTGTCAGCTTTCAGAAAGACCAGGGATCTCTCTACCACCCCTGTTAGCACATGGTTTCTTTCTGTGTCTTCTAGTAGAGTTGTGAATAGCTGTCTGCACCTTAGGTACAGCTGAGCTGTTCAGTGTTTACCTGCTGCGAGAGTAGTGATGAAGAAAAAAAAAAATCCAAAAATTCTATAAATATGTGAATAGCTTTTTTGTAGTATGTGAAGAACTGTATTTAACACTACTGAAATCTGTTCCACTTCTTCAGCTGCTGTATGAACTGTTAATTCAGTGCGTATTCAATGTTCTTCAAGTTTTGTTCTCCTCTAGAGGATGAATTTTTTTTCCCCCCATTGAAAGACTGAGCTGCTCTGAGTTGGTTTTTACTCTAAAACACATCAACACAAGCAGAGGAAATATATTTTGTTGTAGGAAGGATTTTTGTTTTTCTTCAAAAGTACAGAAGTAGCTATGCTTGCTAAAAAAGACTTGTCAACAAATCTCAGCAGAAAAATTCTAATAAATCTGTTTAATTTTAGGGTTGCTGTAGTCAAGAACAGCCCTGTAAATTAAATGCTTCTGAATGTATTTTATGTTTTATTTAAAGATCGGGGGACTAGATATGGGGGGATGAGGAAGTAAACCCAAAACAACAAAAAAACCCCAACAACAACAAAACAAACAAACAAAAAACCCCCAAACACGCACATTCTAAAAGGAATGTCAGGTATATATCCCTTCCCTGCTGGCACTTTGCAGGGAAATGTGGCATCGAGTAAGGCATTATCTCAAAGACATGGAGCCACAGTTATGCCATGGATTTGCAGCAAAAAAAATGCAAAACTGACTGTTGCAAGGGGAGACCTTGATTCTGAAGTTTGTCTTGATGTGATGGAATATCAATGTTTTTCAGCACTGGAAGTGTTTTGTTTTCCAACTAGCATTGTTTGTTAGTGCATAAAACTGTTTTTCATAAATACTGGGTACAGACATGCCAAAGGATTTATTTTTTGATCCCTTAACAAATGACTTAACGTGACGAAGTTTACAAAGTTGCACTGCTTCCCCCTGCTGGAAACGGCTCTCTTCTTCTTGATGTCCTGGAGCACTTTCTTGCTTGCAGAAGCTTGTGGATTTACTGGTGAGTTGTTGGGATTCAAGCATGTGGAGACAGAAGTCCTGTCTGTCCTAGCAGCCCTTTTCCCACTTTCTCATTGAAACCTTCTGATGAGAAACAAGATGTTGGTACTTTAAGCTTTTCTACATTCTGTGCAATGCCATCGAAGGTGCAGCTCACCGTGTGGCTTTTAAAAGCACTGCTTTTGTTCGCACACCCAGCTCCCCCCTGATTCCAACCTGGAATCTAACTTGGTTGAAAATAAGGTTCATAAAATCTCAGGGTTAAGGATGATGTATAAATGGAACAGAACTTGAGTAGGGTAGATATGTTGAGCTCACTCGGTAAACAGGATGATTTTTACATGTGATTCTGTTCACAGGTGTGGTAGCTGTCCTCTTCTGTGGAATTACCCAGGCTCATTATACATACAATAATTTGTCAGTTGAATCAAGAAGTCGCACTAAGCAGGCAAGACTCTTTCACCTTTTGTACGCTGTATTGCTGTAGTATTCTGTGTACTGTTGTTTTTGAAAAGTAGCTCTATTGCTTGTCCATTAACATGTGACTGTTTTCTCCCTAGCTCTTTGAGGTATTGCACTTCCTGGCAGAGAACTTCATATTTTCTTATATGGGTTTGGCACTGTTTACTTTCCAGAAACACATATTCAGCCCAGTTTTCATCATTGGAGCTTTTGTATCCTTTTTTGCTTTGTATTAGGTTTCTCTGTCTTATGTGCTTGAAAACTTGTGATGTCTGTTGGCTTTACCAAATAGAGGATGGTGGCTGACCTGAGTTTCCCCTCGGGTCTTACAGGTACAAGAATTTTGAGAACCCCTTACATCAAATCTCTAAGGCCTCTGTGCCACACAGTTGTTGGCTCTGCACTTGAGCAAGTGCTAGAAGTCATATAATTTCAATAGATAAATAAATAAATATGCTTTACTGTGTGACTTGGCTATTGACAGCCAGCAGTGCCTGTGTTGCTCTTGTATTTGAACTTTGGGGGCCTAGAAAGGTTTCTTTTTTTTTTTTTTCTCTTCACTTCAAATGGTCCTTTGAAGAAAACAAACAAACTTCAAGTAAATAAAGAACAGAATACCTTTGAGCAATGCCCCAAAGGTAGAGGTCAAGTTCTTAGGTGACGGGAGGCAGAAGGAACTGAGCTGCAGTGCAGACCATGGCATGAAGGGTACGCATTGCTGAAAGGTGCTGGTGGTGGAGGTGGGTATCCAGTTCCCATTGTCCCTGGCCAATTTGGTACCTGGCTCTCGAATTCCCCAGAACTGCACATTTTTGTAGCAGTCACACCTGTGTAAGCTGGGAATCACGAGATTACTCTCTGCACCCTGCCCCTGTTGAAATAGCTTATCTACCTATTTCTTCACTATATTCCTGGCTGCTTGAAAATTCTGAGCAATGAAAAGTGTGCATGAACCAATGGGAACTAATCTTGGGCCCAGTCTTGATTTCTCTCTGCCTGCTGCAGGAGTAGTGCTATCAGCAATGAGATAAAACCCAGTGAAAGGACATATAAAGGTGGCCTAATCCAGAAAGTGTTTCTTTTCTCTCATTTTTTCCATTGTTTTCTCTCATCTCTGTACTGCTTCTAGGAACTTATCACACTCATCTTTATTTTCTTTTGGCCATTTACTTTTTTTCTGAAACAGTAATAAATTTTCTCCTGTGTCTCCTCACGTCTGTTCTTCTGAACTAAAAATTGCTCCAGAGCCCTGCAGCCATTGGATAAAGACATGAATAGAATAGTTGCATGTGGTATACTAAGCATTGTAATTTTTCATCTTTGCTGTGGCCTTCTGTCCTGTCTTAGATTATGCTATCTGTCTTGGGGTTTTTTTCAGTATTTATTTTGTCCCTTCCTCTTCCTACTCACCTACCTTTTATTACATTTTTCACATCTTTTTCTGTCATTGCACTAAAGCTCTGTTGCCTCTTGAGTGCTTTTCTACCTTTCTGAGGAGGGCAGCTAGTACTAGCACCTACATTTTGCCTCAACAGCTACTATCCCCATTGAGTTAACACCTTGCGTGAGCAAAGTGTAGAGACATCATTAGCTGTTGAAAGAGAAAGGTTGGACTGCAAAGGCAGAGCTAAAGCCTCAGTGTCATTGACAAAATCCTAGCCATTATTCCTATGCACACTGGTCATGATGGCCTCTGATGTCTGATTTCTGCAGTCCTCAAAAGGACTGCTATAAAAGTTGGTTGGAATAATTACACGTAGCTTTTTGTACAAAGTAATAATCAAAATCCTATTTTCTTAGAGACATAACTTCCTGCAGACAGCGTTGCTTTACTTTTGCTATGGCAACAACCCAGTGAAGTCTAGAGCTTTTATGTGGTTTAATTTCTTTTCCATAAAAGAGCTGTTTTGTTCTTCTAATGTTGTTATCCCAGGAGCAAATGATCAGTGTTTGGTGGGCTTCTGGTTGTGTTGCTGTTTTATAGGATTTCAACACATCACTCTAGTTTGCCCCAAAGTGTTCCTTAGGTGTTGGAGGGTGTATTCAGTTTTCTACTTCTTCACTGGAACTACTGGATATTTCACACCACAGTAAAGGAGGGAAGGAGCTTACCACCTTCTGTCATGAATTTCTGCAATACTCTTTTACTACTCTTTTTGAACTTCACTCTAGTGCTGACAAGTGGTTTTTGGATTTATCATCTTAGTAACTCTGTAGTCTTAAGTGCTTGCCAGTCAGTAGGAGACTCTGCCTCTGCAGGAGCTGTAATGGAGTAGCCACTTGATGGTCTTATGTTGGTTTCCTTCTGTATATGGGACTACATTTCTGTTGGCCTGAAACACAGGATCAAATGGTGGTGGTGATATTTGTTAAAGTATGAATCTTTTAAGTAAAGTCTTCATTTGTACAACTGGTAGTTTTAATACTAGGTATAATTTCACTGTGCATAAAAAAACCTTGGTTATATCAGTTAAAATTTGTGTTCTGTGCAGTGAGTTCTATATGCACATAATTGGTGAAAGTCTGTTTTATATAGATAGAGCTAACAAGAACACTTGATATCATGATGTAAACCTCTCGCTAAAACAGAAGCTTCTTGTTACAGCCAGGTATCCAAGAGTGCATACCTCAGGCAAGTTAAATCCTTAACCCTCAGCTGTGAACAGATTGCAATCTTTTTGGGCAGAGCTGCACACATCTACCCTCTCTCCTTCTTGTTGAATCTGGGCAGAAGGCATAAGATCAGCTGGAACTTTCAGCACATGATGATGTTTTCAGGTAAAAGCAAAAATGTTTGGTAAAGCAAAAATCTTATTTTAACTCATAAGCCGTTTACAGTACTACCTTCTGCTTTTATCATCCACATCCATGCATCTTGAGTAGGAGACTTGATGGTTGTTGCAGTGTGACATCATGTGTATCTCAACCTTTACAGAAAGTGTGTCATGTCTGAGAAGAGTGACATCTTGAAATGCCAGCTGTTGTGGCAGTAAGCAGTCACCTCCATGTTGGGAATAGAGTGTTTTCATTTGAAGTGCATCTGAAGGGGATGGGGGAGTTGGGATTTATCTCTTCCAGAAGGTCATTTCGAGCTGAGATGATGTACAGTTTTTTTGTANTTTATCCCAGCCTAAACCAGGACAATGTTGTGCAGAAACAGGTATCTGATGAGAAAATTGAGGCGTATTTATGGGTGTCCTATCCCACTTAGTTGGAGAAAGCAAGATATTTGACTTAAACAGTTATCTGTGTGACAGAAATCATAAGGGAGTTTAAGTTTGTCATTTAAAGCAAATCATGGAGTGAGTGTCTGTGTGTCTAAATACCTGCATCCTCAAGAAGTGCCAGGGATGCTTTGGTACAGAAGCNAACACCACACAGCTGTTCACTTACTCACCACCCTACAGTGGGATGGGGAGAGAAATGGGGGGGTGGGGGAAGNGCCTAGTGACAGTGTAAGAGACAATGGGCACAGACTGAAACACAGGAGGCTCCCTCTGAACATCAGGAAACACTTTTTACTGTGTCCAAGCACTGGCACAGGTTTCCCAGAGAAGTTGTGGCATCTCCATCCTTGGAGATACTCAAAAGCTATCTGGACATGGTCCTGGGCAACCTAGTCCAGGTGATCCTGCTTGAACAGGGGAGTTGGACCAGATGACCTCTAGAAGTCCCTTCCAACCTTAACCATTCTGTGATTTCCCCTACTAAAGAAGTCTACAGATGGCTAAATGCCATGGCTTGTCCTTGCTAGTGGAGTTTCATAATTGGGGGCAGAGGTGAGGGTGGCCATATAGTCTGCCTTTGAACGTGTTATTAACTTGAATATTTTTCCAGGTGATAACAATTTCATATCAAGAACTCATACTTCAGTTATGGAATCAACTGGAAAAGTGTGCATTTTCATTTGAATTCAGGGAGCTGCTTGATTTCCATAACGTGTTTTGCTTTTGTCCACAACTTGTTTGTTTCTGCATTTCTTTCCTGTTAGTTTCTGGAGATGTTTACACCTTGTCTTAGCACTTGTGGATTCTATAAGTTACAGAAAACTACCAGGGAAGATTATGCTCTAAATCATCCCAGAGCATAATTTATCAGGGAAACTGAGGGGATTAAAACTTGCCGGAGCCCAGGGCTTTCTGCCTGTTACTTTGTGCCTGTGTGGCAGGGAGGGAGCAAGGAAAGATGCTGTGTTATCAACAGGCATGGTTTCACTTCTGAAGCTCTGCTATTTCATTCTTTCACATAGGTCTCAGGGGAGCCATGGCATTTGCTCTGGCTATACGAGATACTGCTACCTACTCACATCAAATGATGTTCTCAACAACTCTTCTCATCGTCTTTTTCACTGTGTGGATTGTTGGTGGAGGTACAACTCCCATGCTGTCATGGCTGAACATCAGGTCAGTATGCAACTGTATGCTGGGGAAACTTCACTTTTCAAGTGGCAACTTGCTAATCGGGCATAGTCCTACAGAACTTGTTTGATACTTGCTAGAGGTGTTCTAGGTATTTAAAACATTATGTTTTAGAGAGGAAGGTGCTAGTGCAGGCTGGTGAAGAAAATGTACTGATGCTGCTGGCCTTCAGCCTAAAGCGCTCTGGTGCTCTGCAAGTAGGTATATGTAGGTCCCTGTCAGCCCAGTAAGATATGGAATAGTGCTGCCTGATACAGCAGCCCCTATATTGAAAAGAAAGAATTAATCTATGTAGTCCCATATAAACTTCTCTTCCTATCATACTGAGACATTTCCTTGTCTTTTGGCTCTTGGTAATGGTCCTGTTATGTTTAAGTTAAACGAAGTCTTTAGTGGGTGGTGCTAAACTGATGCACTTTAAACATCTATCCAAACAAACCTGATGTTATCTAAACAACTGGGATAAATGGGATCCTGCTAGTCTTCTGGGTGCGTTTCCTCCTGTTTTGAGGCGACCTGTGAAGACGGTAAGTAGCGTGATTACGTTTGTCTGTAAATTCTGGCCAATACTTAGTACTTTCAGGCTGCAAGTACATTCATGTTGGAGGATACTTATCAACAGAAGTACTAGAGAATTGTGAATCAATCATTGTTGAAGACCATACATGTTATCATTCTGTGAAAGTTTTGGCAGTTGGGGGAGCAAAGGTAAATAGAGTAGAATTAAAACAACACATGCTGTACAAACCCTTCAGTGCATTTTTCATACATAAATTATTTGTGCTCTTTGGTACTTGAAAGCTTACTTTGTCTTGCTTTCTAATTGTGCTAACCAGAATTTGTATCCCATTGTCTTGTGCTAGGATAGGAAAAAACAATCTTGGGCAAAACCAGTTTCAGTCTTTGGAAGAACTGATCATTCTTAGGGACTGGTGCTGCTTTTGGAAAACTTAAGAGAACTGCTTGTAGCAATAGGTAGCAGGTGCTTTCTAGGTTGGCAAAAAAAAATGGATAGGACTTCGAGAAATGCTTGTGAACTCTTCTTATTGAAGGTAGCATGCTTCCAGACAGAGACAGGCATTACAGCAGTGATTTACTGTATCTTAACTCTGACTAAACATAAACTTTGGGAAATCATGGTTTCTTCTTTTGGTGCCAAATGAATCCATTTCTGTCCTTTAAAACTGTCTTTAAATGCAAGTTCCAGATGTTTGGTTAGCACACCAGAAAGAAGCATCTGTGTAGTCAGGCTCTCTGAAGGTCATGTTGCTAACAAAAGGTAATGCAACACCTGGTCTCAAGTCAACAACAAAAACAATTCCAGTGCAGTTGTGTCATTAATGATTGCTATAATGTAGTATCTCATGATATTTCAAAGCCCAGCCTGACTGGCTTCTGTTCCCACGTGAGAGGTGTGTAACGACTTTAAAAAAGGTACTGGGAATAGGTGCCATGTGCAGCTTTCTATTTGGCACTTCTGACAACAGAAGGAGATTTCTGTCTAATGGTGGTATATAAGGAACAAATGTACTAATACACCTCCACAAGGAGGGCAGGCACAGTGTCTACATAACTGGCCAGTGTGCATAGACTGTCTGAGGTGTGGGGTACAAGGGAGCAGGAGATGGGCAGTAGTATGCAGGTGGGAACACTGCTTGCAGTCTGCTTGCAATGGCTGAGTGAAGTCTGCCAAAATCTGTCTGCAGCCTCTGTGATGGCCAACATGAGGATATCCCTTGTCTGATCTCCACTCAAGTGGATTCCAAAGCATCTTCTGAAGCATGGCTGCAACCAGGTCAACAAAACTGACTATTAACAGCTCTCATTGTAGGTGCTGGCATCCTGAGCCTTCTGCCCTGCTGCCTGCACCTCTTTTGTTGAGGAAGCATAGCTGGGTATTTCCTTCAAACCTTGTCATCCAGCAAGGGACAGGATGTGCTGCTGAACAACTAAGTGAAGAGGAATTGTGTTCAGTCTGACTGTATCAGAAGGCAGCTTCTGAGTGCAGTCAATCATTACCTCTTCAGTTGTCAGCAGTAGGACAGGACTGAATTCTAGCATGTGGCCAAGGCCTGCCTCCTGGCCAACTGGAAACTAGTTCTGAGGTAGCGGGGGGGGGGTTTATTTTTTTTATTATTATTATTTATTTTTTTATTTCCTTCCTTTCCCCATCAAGCCTGGGAAGCAGTTTGTGGAACCATCCAAGAATATGCACTTAATCCTTTAGCAGGACTAATCTGGTTCAGTGATGAGACTCCATGAGCCTGGCAGCTGAGTTGCTCCTGAATGGAGAAAGGGCTAACACTGTATCCATTCCAGGCTTGCCCTTTGGGTAGGCTATACTTGCAAAAATCATTAATGTGGCCAACAAGACAGAACAGCTGGAAAGGCTATGATACCATTCCTAGAGGAGTAGCTGCCAAAGGGCAGTTGGCCAAACCATAGTTTTGAGTGCTTAGATGTATTTTAGGGGGAGATTTACCCACCCTTGCTAGTAAGTAGTAATTTTAACTGTCATTTCTTTGGCATGGTTGACAGAAAATAAATGGCTAACTTCCCTATTAAGGGAAGGATATCATATAAACAAGGGAACTCTACATAGGAAGTATTTTAGAGATCTGCATGGGTCTGTCTATATCTGCCTCAATAGGCACTGTGCTATTAATGATGGAACTGCACTATTAATGATGGAGACGACACTTTTTGAGACCACATGAAATCAGATTTGTGCCAGGAGGTGGCAGCCGTACGCAGCTTATCGAGAATTAGAAAATTGGTGCTGGTTAAAGTACCCTCTGTGATAGAGCCCTTTCTGCTAGAAAGCAAGAAGTCCTGTCTGACCTTACAGATTTAAGAAAGGGACAAATTAGTTTCCAGCTGAATTTTAGAAATACGCTGCTTTTCTCTTTTCCATCCCTTTCTACCCAGTGGAAGAGGTAGGCAGGAGGAGATGAAGATCAGATGCTGTCCCAGTGGCTCGCTCAGCAGCACAGTGTATAGTGCTGATGCAGTCCTGAGGCTGTGCAGTAGGTAATTTGTCTCCGGAGTGGCCTGGGAGGCTTTCTGAGCCTTGGCACTTGCCCATTAGGTTAGATTGCAAGAGGCTGGAAATAAGTCATGCTCCCATACAGGATTATTTAACAGAAAAGAGGTTAAAAGATAAAAGATGGTTTGCTTCCTAGATTAAGTGATGGGACATAAGAAACTAATGCCATTTGTGTGTTGGACTTAAATGTCAGGATTTGTGTGGATTCTTAAGGGTCCAGCTCCGGTGGGAAGTTCACACCAATTGTGTCCTGGTTGACTTTGGCCTTTGTGGAAGGAAAGCCAGTCAGACATTACAAAGTCCTCATGAAGTAGTTGGCCTTGCTGCAGTGTGGAGGTGAGGAGAAGACAAGGGCCTGCTGTAACAAAGAATTAACCAAGCTGACTGACCCTTTAGGCTGGTTTAGCTTGCCTGGTCATTGTGTGGTATTACTGTAATCCTGTGGGTACTGGTCTGTCCATCAGTGGGGTTTCTGGGTGGCCCCTTCAATAGTTCCTGTGGGCTGTGATAGGCCGAGCTTCTTCCCTAAGAACTGCAGGCGTATGTCTGTTGTACTGGGCAAGTCAGAGGAGCCAAGACGGACGTCAACACCAAAGGGTCTTATTTAAGATTGTGCCTGTGCGATTTCAGTAGAACAGTGCCAGAAAGCTGACTCTGGCCAAGGCTTTCAGCCTGGCTTGATACCACTACATTTATGGGGAGGCAGTTGCATCCACGTGTAGGGCAATGCCTACACAAGGATCCAGAATTGCTTTGTGGCACCTGCCTCTGGCCACACCATTAATTGCATAGCGATTGGGATGTATGCTTTGTTTTTTAATTCTCGTCCCTTCTCTCCCATGATGTGAAATGCATTAAAAGTAGGTGAGGGATAGAGAGGCTATCGTATGAAAGTTAAGTTTTGGTAAAGTAAAAAGCGGTTTAAGGAGGAAAATAGGCAAAAGGACCCTCTGCCTCCCCTTGCTCTGTCTCAAGTAATCAGAAGAGTGGGTATCTTTCCAGATAGGGTATGCTACCAGTGTACCAGGGTCCTCTGATCAGGCTTAAATGCAGAGCTAAACAGAGGACCTATGGTTTATAGCAGAGACTTTATGTTAGTTTACTGCTTAACTGGTTGGGAAAGCGAGGTCATGACAGCAAAATCTAAGTAAAAAATTACGGGGATCTTTAGATGCTTTTGGTTTCTGCCACTTGATGCTAAGCAAGTTAAAAATTAACACCAGAAACTGGAGTTAAAATCATGATGTTTGAATTTCTTGGCTGTCTATCAGTGAGACGTATCCAAGCATTCTGAGTGGTAAACAGTTATACTTTTCTAGTGGTAGTTTATTTTTATTAGAAACTAAAGCATGACTTGGATGTTAAAAAAACAGTCTCATCCTTTGAGACTAAAACAAAGAAACAACTTCCTGCCCGAAGTTTTAACAATTTCAGCGAACTCGAGAGCCCTGTAAATCAAAACCACTGGCAAAGTTCCTCTTTTCAGAAAAGCAGCTGACTTACCATTTTATTTATCTGTCACAGGAAAAAAGGGAACTCCCAGCATTTGTATTGCAAAATAATATTTTTTTTCCATTTTTCATTGGAGGTTATTGACCTGGTTCTTTTCATGTTGAATAAAGCAACATGTAGATTAATGCTTCCTCTCCTTCATAATCTGCTTTAAATGAGGAAGTTGGTGTTTATTTTAATTAATTTCAGTAATACTTAGCACCTTTTTCTAAATCTTGAAGTATTACATCTTTCAATTTAAAATATTTTAGATATCTTTCTACCATAAAAGTTAAAGGTTGCACAAACAATGTCAACTTAGATATTTACTGTCTTATGTCTGACTTTGCAATACAATCTTTTTAAGAGCTGTTTCGTGATTTTTTTTTTTAAATGTATTTTCTTTAAATGAGCAAACTGAAAAAGAAATATGGGAACACTAACTCTCACATAGCTGCTATGTGAACTACCTAACCATCCGGGATAGTGGTAAACCTGACAGCTTGGTGGCAGTCTCAGGTTATACTCTATTGTCTTCCCAGGGTGGTCCAATGATAAAATGTGCATTTCTTAAATACCACGCCTCAGTGTGTTGTGATGGCAGGAGGTGAGTGTTGATGCTGGGATCCAGCCCTGTGTTATGTTCCGGACTGGAGTGGAGGATTTCCGAAAGGAACTTACATCCTTCTGTTTTGCAGCCTGTTACCATTATTCTACAACTTAGAAACTTCACTCCACTGCCTTCTAGCTGCTCTCTGCTGTCCTTGAAGGGCAGATGCACAGACACAGGCACTGTCCCTTGCCTTCTGTTGTGGGCTTTTTCCTTTCACCATAACTTTTTCTTCACTGTTCTTTTTAGTCATCTTTCCCTATCTAATTTCTCCCGTCTTCCTCCTCCTTTCCCAGTCTCTAGCTTCTCATAATCAGTCTTGAACCTCTCTTAATGGAGGTGCAGTGCAGCCTCTGAACCTCCAGTCTCACCCCTCTGGGTTTTTCCCTTGGTAGGAAAGAGATTGCTTCCTCTTTTGGATGTCTGGAAGTAAGCATGGGAGATGCTTCTTTATCTCTGTTCTTGTGCTCTGAAACACAGCAATTCACACCAGAGAGAAGAAGTGTGGGAAGGCCCAGACCCTGTAGAAGCTGGGTTGAGATACATCTAGAGCACATAGGTGATATGGGTTTAACTGCCAAGCTTTGGCAAGCCTCAGCAGGCCGTTTCAGGAGTCAGTATCTTGGTTAGGTCAAGGAAAGGAATACCCAAAGGCACCCTAAAACCAATCTGAAACAACTTTTCCTAATTCCAGGGTTTTTTTAGTGGTGGTTTTTTTTTTTTTTTTTTTTTTTTTTTTTAAACATGGTGGTGGGAATTATCTTCTTCCTTGGCCATATTCTGAGAAACAGTTGAACTCTTCCAAAACAGCTAAAATTTTCCAAAAATGCTGCACTTATTAGAGACATCTGAGAAATCTTCAGTACGCTAACTTGGCAGAGATAGAGCAAAGAGAAAGAAGTCATAGAAAGGAAGTTACTGAGCAGTTTTTAATTTTAGTTTTTGCTGCATATGCAAAGCCATCTCAGTGTTGGCCTTTTGGAACAGAGTGCTCTGACCTGGACCGTACGTTGGTATAGGAGAAGAGCTATCGAACCACGAATCCAAAACAAATCTATCCAAAGTCTGGTATTTGCCTCAGCCTTCAAGGATTAGATGAGTGCATGCTTGTCATAGCGCAAGCTATGGCCTTAAATATTTGGTTCGTCAAGATGTGAGCCTGCAATCAGGTTGTGTACGCCTGCTCTTTGTAAAGTGAGACCTCTCAATTTCTGATCATCTGGGCTTTTATTTCACGTAACCAATATATAGTTCATGTAGCATGCCTTCATGAAAAACAGGGGAAAATACTCCACAAGTTGCTAAGGAATTTACATGGAAAGTATGAGAAACCAAACATGTTTTCACTTGTGTTTTTCTTTTTTTTAAGTACAATTGAAAAAGGCAAAGCAAGGAGTAAAAGCACACTCTGCTATGGCTGGAGACTTATTATGCTAAAGACTGTTAGTCAATTGTTAGTTAAACCAGCTGAGTGATTTAGTATGTATTGCCAGTTGTGTGTATTGGACTGCTCTGAAACTAGGCAGTAGTGATGGCCTCTGTCATGACTTTCTCTAATGACTTTTTCTCTTTTAGACCATGCGCAGGTCCAAAGCGGCAGGAATTGTCTTAGATTGGCTCCGTCTCTGTGTAGCAGCATTCTTGAGAGCTATTGAATCTAATTTTCTGGGGGAGGAAGCCTGTCATGAATACAGGCATTTAGTCAGCCTGAATCTGAAGGAATGAAGACTATTACTGGACAGCTCAATCATAAACTGCTGCTGCTGTTAATTTTTATGATTTTTGTCACTTTGTCATTGTTCTGCCATTCTTATTCTTGTATGCTTTGTCTTTTTTGATTGTGTAGGGGGGTTTTGTTGGTTTATTTTGTTTTGCTAGGGTTCTCTGTAAAGCTACCATCTCATGAGCATTTTGTTACTCACATTGCATTCTTGTACTGTGCCAGAGTTGATGACCATGTTCCATCGGTGGAAGAGATGAGTGAAAGCCGCTGGCTGTATTTCAGGTGACACTGTGCTTTCTTTTATGCCAAATTAACCTGGTGCTTGGCTTTCTTCTTCTTTATAACAGTGTGCTCTTTTTCTATACTGTGGCATGCTGCTGCTGCTTCTCCTCTTCTGCAGAGAGTGCCATAGATGTTCCTCAGTTCTGAGTCTGTTTTCTTCTGAGCTGTGAGAATGTGGATCACACATAATGTCTTCAGCTTAAAAAAAACCTGCGAAACACCACATCCTTTAACTCTTGTGTATGGGTAATTAATGAAGGAAAATTACTGTCTCTAGCCTGGGAAGACTTGAAAGCTGATAAATCATGGATGCAATCCTATGATCTTCAATCACATAGGTATTCTTATGTATTCGTTATCTCATACAATTGCTCAGGTTGGAAGGGACTTCATAAATGATTTATCCCAGCCTCTGTGGGGATGTATTTTAAGAACTGAAGGTTATCACATTGCTTTATAGGAAGATGCTAATAAGAGTGGAGATAAACTGGAATCCTAGTCTTCTCCAGCTGATGGTTTCTAGAACTGATATATAGATAAAGAAGAAAAAAAAAAATTTGTAACTGGCAGCTATAAGAGAGTGTGTGCTTGTATGCGTGTGTGTGTGTAGGAATATATATAGTATATTTATATAAAGAAAAACTCTTTGGGGTGGGGCAATGGTAAATTTTTAATGTATCCTGTCACACTTGAAGGTTCCCAGCCAACTACTAAATTTGCCAGAGATGCAGTACATCAACTTTCGTACAGAGAATTTGAGAACTATTATGTGTTACAGTCGGTCTTGGCTGTTGCCACGCTAATTACCTCTGCTAGAATGTAATAAAGCCTGGTATTTTGGTAACTTGCCATCTATGTGTTGCAGGGCCTTGGAAAGGTTTTTGAAGTATAAGAAGAAATGGTTCCACCCACTCTAAAATGACACAGTGGAGAACTTGAAGTAGTTCTATCTGCTTTTTTTTACCGTTCCTTTCCACACATTTAGTTTCCACTTTGTGGTCTACATTTTGTGTGTCAACCGCTTTCTACCACACTGCTTAAATTACTGAATTATACATAGGCTTAGTGTTTGAGGGATCAAAACTGAGTAACTGGTCTCCTACATCTAATGCAGGAGTTCTAGCTGTAGAATAAGGACCAAGAAGGTCAGGAATCGGTTAAGGGCAGAAACGTGGTGCTCTGGTATCATGGAATCATAGAATTGTTAAGGTTGGAAAAGACCTCTGAGATCATCCAATCCAACCATGTGGTATTGGGTATTAGGTGTTCAATGGTAGTCCCTTTGTCACTCCAGAGTTCTTAAAGCATGAAAAGCCCTTTATGCCTTAAAAACAAAAACATATTTTAATTAGGGAGAAGTGAAGAAATATACTTAGATTTTTACTGTAGCATACTCTTGTCTACAGGTTCCAGTAAACTTCCCAAGGCAGAAATAAAGATGGCTGAACTTTATGTACTAGTAACTGTCTGTACTGAAGTATTAAGGTACCTATCAGATACCGAATTGATGCTGATGGGGGAAATAGATGGCTTTTTCAACAGTTTTGGGATATATATGCATTGTTACAGCTGAAAGACTGCTCATATTCTTCAGCTGACACCTGCTTTTTTAAGAATTACTTAGTTGAATCGTTGCTGTATACCCTTGGGGAATCCCCACACAACTGCTGCAGTGGGCTTCCAGAAAGGATGGAGGGGAAAACAAAGATGCTTGCTGGCATCTGCACTGCCCTGGCCTTGGCTGTCCCGCAGCCAGCGTGCCCCCCAGTCCTCATCACGCAGTCCGTGCCTCTTCAGCAAAACACTTTTTTCAACCAGAGCTTGCTCACTTGCCTGCCTTTCTGCCAAGGGGTTTGAGCAAACCACCACAGTCATTAGCGAGGCTACCGTCTCTGTGCACCTGATCTTTGAGAGGGGATCTGCGTAAATCAATCCAGTAACAATTTTCCTTAATTTAAAAACTGATTAAATAAATGAGAACTGATACTGGCCTTTACAGCACATTTAAATTACGGGAAGCTTTTTAAACGGTTTTAAGGATGAGAGATGGATTTTTTTCTTTTAACCACTAGAAAAAGAATTGTGTTGAAGACATACATGCATCAGCTTTACTTGTACTTTTAATTATGGAAGCAGTTAAATAAGGATGAAATGACTAAATGTTTTCTGTGCTTCTCTTCACTGTAAAGGAGGTTGGGAGAGACTTGATTGGGTTTTGGTATTGTTTTGTGTCAGGTGATAAAGATGAGACTTTCTTACAAATTTGGAGGTAGGGCCTGCAAAAACATGATGCTTGTCATGAGACCATATATACCTTGAAACTTAAACAGGCAGACTTGCTACAGAAAAATAAAGTTTCCTATACAACTCATGCTAGAGTAGAGGATGAGACACACTGTGCTGGTTGAAAGATAAAAAAAAGTTGTCATGGGAATTCAGAATAGTAATGTATTTTGCGTTAATCTGTGAACTAAGCAACATACTTTGACACATGAACTTTAAAAAAAAAAGTGGTTTACAGCAAAGAATTAATTAGAAATACTCAAGATATATAAATTCACCTGAAGAATAATTTTTGGGGAAAAAAAAAAGTGTTGTTTCAATATTGAAAGAAATGTCTGTAGTAAGATTTTTTTTTTTTCCTAAATGTTGAACCATTTTAATATAGAAAAGCTCTCTTTTCCTCTCTAGCACAACAGTGAACCCAAACACCTGGCCTGTACGTACTATGACTTTTCACTGAACAGTATGGTCATCCTGCTTTGGTCCTCCTCAAAGCCTCCTTCCCCTGCCTAAGGGCAGCTAAAATCCCCAAAACAAATGCACAACCTTGTAGGTCAAGTAAAAGCAGAGGCATTCTGAATTGTTTGGTTTTCTTATGTATTGTGAAATGAATGGGTAGCCCAGTGAATTAAAACTATTTAGGGAATGCAAGCTATGTTCATCTTCTGGAACAAGCTGCTTGAACTCCCTGTTCATATTGCCAGCTGCATGGCTACCAGGAGCGTGGTTGCTGTACATAGTGCGTTGAACCTCCTCAGTGTGCAGCTGGAGTCTGGAAAGCCACAAATCTTTTTCTTCTATTTTTATGTGTATTTATAAAGGAACGTGCAATCTTAATATATATTGCCATACTGAGCGGGTTTCCTGACATTGCTTGTCAGCTTTCTGCATGAGGCTTCATTAGGTAACTCATTTGTCTGCAGAAAACTCTTCTTATCATGTCTTCACTGCTTAGTGATAGCCTAAGCAGTAACATCTAAGCCCTTGTAACCTTTCAGAGCTCTTGTGTGTGGTGTTTTGTTTTGGCACGTATTACAATCCAGTACCCAATCTGTCTGTCCAGTGTTCCCTTAAACTGGTAAAGCTTTTTAGTCTGGAGGCTGGTCAGTGCCAATAAATTCCCAGGCCAAATGTGCCTAGGGGTTAAGATGACTTTATATGTGGAAAAAGGAAGTGATGAGGAAAGAAAAGAGACTCGGTAAAAAATCCAAGCAGAGGACTGGGTCAGCACTGGCTCTATATGAGGCTGCTGCAGTCTGTCTTAGGGTGGCCTTCTGGATTTTTCCCAAACTACATTAAGTCATGTGAGGCGTTGGATTGGCTGTGAGTCCACAAGGATGACTTAAAGCTTTAGTTCAATGCTTACTTTTCTCCTTCTATTGTGCTTCTATAAAGCGCTGCCCTGGAAGTTGTTTGAAGGTGTTGCATGTTCATTTAATCCATGCCATCTTCTGTGCCTGAAGGTAAATCATGTCTGGATCTCTACTAGCCTTATGCAAGCACATGTCCCTGGGACACACAAATGATGTGGTCTTACCAGCAAGGTTCTGTTGGTTTCTGGTGATCCTCAGGGATGTTGCCTAAAGATCATAGCTAGAAATAGCTGACACAAAGTCTAGGTAACAAAGGAATTGCACTAAACCATCTCAGTCCCTTCCAAGAGAGGGGAAATGAAGCTAGTCATTTCAGACAATATGCTTTTGTTATTGCATGCATCTTCCTACACTACTTATGCAACATAGTAGGGCTGAAACACAACACGTTTGTGACTGACGATCTTGCCTAACACTTGAGGGTGGAGGTCTAGGCTCTACAAGAGAGCACAGAGATTAAGGCATGAATAGGATTTAAAACTAGAAAAGTCTAATCTTAACAAATAGCTACCCCCAAAACACCAGAAAAACATCAACGTAATTACAAGGATTAAATACCCATCTTGTGTAGGGAGCACTATGTGAAAGGATGGTTCAGTAATAAGATGCTTGCTAACTATGCAAAAGTGAGTAGATAGTTTCTTATTATTCTGTAATCATCCACCATCTCATTATATAGACCCTCCCTCACTGAGGTGGGAGGCTGGATTAGGCAGACCTCTTGACAGACCACTGTGGCTGTGTTGTGTTAGGTGAATGAAACTTGCAGCAAATTAATATTATGAGTCTTAATAAAGCATTTCTGTTGCTTCACACAGTGCATTAAAACTTGGTGTGTGTGGCTTTTTTTAATTGTATATTTGAGCTATTCTCAGACCTATCTGGCAGCTAAGTTATTTGCTGTGTCAAATATTTAGGCTGGGCTTATCCTTAGTCTCTGGTTTCTTGCTGCTGGACATGGGGGATGTTCTCCACTGAAGAGGATGCTGGACACAGTTCACCTTTTAAGCCAAAAATAGTATTTGCCAGTGTCCTAGGAGAATTGGCAACAAAGGTAAGCAGTTAAAGTTGATGCCGAGATGGAGTTAAAGCTGGAGTTAAAGCTGTTATATACAGGTAATCGCTGCTTGAGTGAGAAAGTATCTTGTTTATAGCTGTGTAACTGCAGGGTAATAATGGTCAGCTCTTCCTCAAACTGTTCTTATAACCTCTCTGAATGCAGCTTTGCTGGGTGCTTGAAGTGCTTTTAAAATGCATTCTGCCAAACTTGCAGCATTTGCAACCCTCAGTAACACCACTTGCTTTGTTTTCCTAATGTTTCTGTAGGGTTGGGGTTGACCCAGATCAGGATCCTCCACCTACTAATGACAGCTTTCAAGTCTTACAAGGAGTAAGTAATTACATAACTTCTCTATTAGGCTGATCTTATTTTATAACTAAGACAATAAAGAACTGCAGAAGCTATGTGCATGGATAAAACCTCTCTCTCCTAGCTGGCAAGTCAGTAATGCATTTTACTGTATAATATTCAAGTAATGTCCACCAAAAAACATTCTGTGGTGTT
Source organism: Scopus umbretta (assembly GCA_013400535.1). NCBI lineage: Eukaryota > Metazoa > Chordata > Aves > Pelecaniformes > Scopidae > Scopus > Scopus umbretta. The sequence goes on along the minus strand of VZTL01005970.1, from coordinate 3,935 downwards.
GCGTGTAATACTGCAGTGTTCCAATTCTTGTGTATACGTATAAAGCATCAAAACCCTTCCCAAATCTACTAATACGCTCTATTTAACAATGTGCTTTCCTCTTCCCCCACCCACCCAACAGGCTTGCTTTTAACATGCTACAGCATGACCAATCCTCCCCAGGACTGACCCAGAGATAGTCCTCTTGGCTTCTGTTCAATAATTGATACTAAATTTTGGCCTTTGAACTTGCTTAAAATCAAAGGTTAAGTTTGCTAACCTGATCTCAGCTCCTGTATACTGTACCACAAGCCAACTGGATCTTGCCTGTGCTACCTACTACCTGTATGAGGCAAAAGGAGCACTGGAAAATTGTCATTTATATTCAGCAGACTGTTGCTGTGAATCTTTAGTACAGCTTTCTATGCATCAGTAACAACCCAAGAGTTGACTTTTTTCCCCCTGCGATATGCTACTGGCAAACAAGACTATCGAAAGAATGTTGTTCATAGCAGAAGTTTTGGTCCTCCTCATCTATAAACTGAGTTAATTTGTTGCTGAAAACCAGGAATAAACCTCCTAACACCAATATAGTGTTAAAAGGCAGGCATTCTTTATTGCAGCACAGGACGCATGAGGGATCGCTCCTCCTAGCGTGCGTACCACAGGTTGCATCAGACAAAACTTACAATGTCCAATTACATACATACACATCAGATTTCCCAGAGTGGTTATACATATTTATTATATTTCCTGGAACTAATTATCATATTTACATAGTCATTACACATGTGTCCCTGGACTCCAAGGGGCTTCCATGGGGGTCCGTGGGGGCCTCTGATGGTCATACAGGTGTGTCCTTTAATTGACCCCATCTTATGGGCATGCGCAATATCACCTTGCTTAAGCCACCTGTTTTCCTTCTCTATGGTTCATGGTCTCTAACCATATGGTTGACTACCCTTATTTAATTATTCCTTGACCTATTGTCAAGATGTACTGGGGCTATACTGGGAGCATAGCACCCTATCCATAACCACAATGTTGAAGTATTAATTTATCTTGTTCCCAATCCTATTTTTATGTTGATTCTGTTACCTTAGTTACAAAAGTCCACACAACAAACTAATCACTTTGGTTACAAATTCACAGGAGTGCAAGGTCTGGGGGGGGGAAACAACAACATTTCCTGAGGCTTAACTGGGAGCTTCCTCTGTCCAGACCTTAGTTTACAACTCTCCCAGAGTACTGCTGAACAATCATTGTTCAGTAGCACAAGTGGTTGCTTGTGTAGAAATCTGCTGGAGGAAGTTGAATGGCAGGAAAGACAGATGACTTTGGACCCAGAAGATGCATAGGGTGCAACTGTGTGAACTCTGCTTTGTAAACCTCAGGTTGTATGATGCTGGTGTTCAGGCTTGTCACGGATACATGCATGGTATATGTGCTGTATTTGGGATCAGCTTTCTTATTAGTGTTTTTTCCTGCCTTTTTTTTTTTTTCGGTCACAGGTTGTACAGATAAGAGTTACTTGGTCAGGAAGCATCTCTTTCATTGCAGAAACTGCATTAGGCATCTCTGTAGTCTTTGTAGAAGCCTGTGTCCAGCACACAAAATAGATTCTGAAATGGTGGGTTTGGGTACCAAAAAGGGTGAACTTGGTTTTGTAGCTATCTGGAAGCAACTGGAAGATCAGGCCTCAAAACACCTTCTACAATGAAGGCCACAGTTATTGCATAAAACCAAGGTTGGGAAGTAGTATTGTCATTAAGATGGCTTTGCCTAGTTCAGACTGAACTTGTCAGTATTCGAGGAATTGCTTTAACAAGAAACAGAGCATGGGTATTACGTTCTTATTCGGTGTCAGGGTGGAAATAACTTTTTGCTTTTTCCCATGTAAACATAGAGCACTTACCCATTTGTTTCCCTCTGTAGCTGTGCATTGCATTCCTAATGGACTCCATTAGTCAGTTCCCTTTGGATTCCTTTTTCTTTCACCAAGCCAAGATTAGCAGCATGTCACAGTTAAAGAAAATACATCATTTGGGAGTGAAAACGTACTAAGCTTTAACTCTTGGTGGATCACAGATTTTTTGCAGATCAGAAGTACACAGGGCAATCCCATCTTGTTCTTTCCCAGTAATTTGGAAGATGATTCATACAAGGCGTTCTCACTTCATCTGTTTTCCTGCCTTTAACGTTGACCTCCAGCCAAAAAAAAAAAAAACCCAACCCAAAACAGAAACAAGAGTAAAAACAAATGCAGCTGCAGACCAGCTGGTGTGATGACTTGCAGCACAACTAGTAAAGGGATTCTGTTTAATACGGTTAGCAGTGTTAGATATATTGGAGCTTGATCTAGCTCTTACGAAATTTGCATGACCTTCTCAATTGTGATTTTGTATGGATTCCCTGTTAAGCATGTTCTTTTAAGTGTGATATTTTTCATCAGGTTTGTGAGAGTTTATCAGGTATGGTAAATTCCCTTTTTCTTCCAAGGAAGTAATAGGCCTAAGGACAGAACATTGAAAAGACCTAAAGTTAAGGAAGCCAATCAAGCAATGAATAGGGACCAGTCAGGATTGTTCCAGTTCATTTATTTGGGGAGGAGGATGGGGGCAGGATATTAATGAGGTTTATTTGTCAGTTTTGGACTTACTTCTGTATCTATTACTGCATTAACTTTAAGATAAGCTTTTAGACTAACGGGAACTTGGTGGTAGAGGGCTCATTAAGGTAACTTGAGGATAATGAATATCACACATTCTCAATTCTCTCCCCAGCTGCAGGTTCTGCTCCCCCTGCCCCTTAACTATGTTATCCCAGAGGCACTGCTTCCTTTGCTGATGGGCTCAGCCTTGGCCAGTGGTAGGTCCCTCTTGGAGCCAGCTGGCATTGACTCTATTGGACATAGGGGAAGCTTCTAGCAGCTTCTCACAGAAGCCACTCCTGCAGACCCCCCGCTCCCAAAACCTTGCCACACAAACCCAATACAAGGGCCTACTTCTTCTCTGCAGTCATTTCTCGTCTTTCTAGGGAAAGTAACCTTCTCCGTATAAGCATGTCTCTAAATAGCTTTCTTCTGCAGTCCAAGTACAGTATTGAAGTCATTTGGCTTTTTTGGACAGGACATTATAACATGAATGATTGGAATTTATGACTTGGGTTTTTTCTGCCTGAAATAATTGAATATGTTTTTATCTTATTTTTAGGATGGCCCAGATTCTGAAAGAAGGAACAGGACAAAGCAGGAAAGTGCTTGGCTCTTCAGACTATGGTATAGCTTTGACCATAAGTATCCTTTTGAAAACACAGCTTAGCTTCAAGGCATGAAATGTTCACTTGTTTTCCTTTCCATGTACCCATATGTAGCCCTAAGCACTTGAGAGAGTCAAACAGGAGAAAGATCAAGTATTTGACAGGTTCAAGGCACAGAAATGAAGCTTGAACTCTCTGACTCAGAAGATGGACCTTTCCTTTCTCTAAAGCATGGTATGTCACACTTGCTGGAGGACAGAAACCAGTCACTTCTAGGAGCTGAATTTCCTTCCTAAACAATAAGTCAGCCAATTAATTATTTCAGATCCTCTGATTTGTTCTATTAATCTGTTTGCATCTTCACTGATGCTCATAGCACAAACTAGTTTTCCAGTTCATTCTACATGTCTAAGCCCCTACTCATTGCTCTGAAGAGCCATCTGCTCTTGTGTTGAAGTCCTCTTTGGAAATCCATCGCTGATAGGGGAAGCTCTGGGACTGAAAACTTACATGTGATCCAGATTGTACCCTTCAGTATATCCAGAACTTCCTGTGAGTGTTAAAGCAGAGAGTGTCATTTTGTGTACACAGTACTGTACAACCTTTCTGAAGCTATTATTATACCATTTAAATAGCCTTTAAACTTCTAGGCAATTTTTGTGTAGCTGTACTGTCTTTCATGCTTGTGTTTTGGTTTT
>VZTL01005968.1:33338-55215 GCA_013400535.1 Scopus umbretta | reverse complement strand
CGTTTCCAGGATTTCCAAAGTCCAGTCATGCCTAATGCCAGCGAGAAGAGTTTCCAAATTTCCTTTTTCCTGTCCTCTCTGCCCTGAGCTCTGCAGGCATGAGCTGCTCTCCCTTCCCTCCCTCCCCATGTCTTCCTATTAGAAATGTCACTATCCCCATCTGCTGCCCCTGAACTCCCTGTGCTGGCAGGCACACACAGGCAGAATGAAGCAGCTGAACTCATTCAACATAATGTGCTACACTGACACTTCAAAGGCAATTACTAGCATTTTCTGCCGAGAAAAAATAAAACTGTGCAAAAGGGATTAATGCTGCTATGTTTCTCTTTCGATGCCGGTAACACAGATCAGGACACATCTCCTGCATCATCGAGTCCAACTCCTTCTTGCTGCAGGCACCGTGTAGTTTACTTGGTGCATGTTCGGTATCGGTACGTGTCCTTTTTACCAGCTAAGCTAACTGGTGACTGAGGGATTGCTTAGACCTTCCAGTACATCCCTGGAAACAAGATATGCTATCGTAATACCTGAATTACGTGGATTTTTCTTTTTTTTGTCTATATCAAATGATGTTACCATTTTAGCCAGCAAATGTATATGTTATTGTGGTCAGCAGGACTTCTCTCATTTGAAATCATGCATGCTTTACTGTTTTTATCAAATGAAACTGTAATAACACAGCTCAGAAAGTGTGTGCTCCTGCTGGAAAACACATTTTACAGGAACTGCTTCTTCTGATAATTACATATTTGGCGACAGAGGGTGAGGGGGTGAAGAAAGGCTATTTTCCCATCTGCAGCAAATCCTGACAGCCGCTTCAAAGCAACAGTAATGAGGGAGAGAAAAAAGAGATATTTGTGAAGGTTTTAGATATTAGTTTCAGATAAGTATGCCACACGTGAGGCCTTACTTGATTTATTTTGGTTTCCAGGAGAGAGGGTTTTGCACAGCTCACTGGAACTCCTGGCAAAACAGAGGTAACTCAGGATGTGTAGGTCTCACTGAATATTTTAAGCAAGAAATACTTAGTGAATGGTGTACTTCACAGCATTCACACCATTCAAACTCTGTTCAGAGCCAGGAAATGAAGTGAAAAATGGATCAAAGTTTACTGACCCAATAAATTAAAGAAAAGGGAAATATTCAGATCAGTCTTTACTGAGTCCAACTAATTCACCTCATCCTAAGTAGACTCCTCTTTGTTGTAGAGTCCTGAATATTGGCTCAGGAAAGTTTGGAAAGGAAAAAAGTTAAATGATAACTGTTGTCAACTCTGGACAACAGCAGAAAAAAGGAAAGCCTTGTAACAGCTCTGTCCCAGGAACAAGACACACAGAGCAAAGCTCTGCCTTCAGCTGTGTGCCCTTCACCCTATGGTACTGCAGCGATTTCGGGGTAAGCTGTTTGTCTGATCTTACACCTTACAAAAACCTGTCTCCTCTTGTCCATAGGGGAACGTGGCATAACAGCCACCAGCACTGCAATAAGTGGAAACCTTCTGTCATTCGCAGGAGACAGCTTGAGGCCTTTGAAAGGTCTTCGCTTTATAAAGTTATGGCTCCTGTGTTCTGCCTCGCAATCCTATCTGCTGGCATGTGTAATCATAGCCCTTCAGCTGAAGATCTACACTATGAAAGTCTGCAATGCAAGAAGCTACTGAACACATATGTTTCTCTGTAAATGTCCCTATTTAGATAAAGAAATTCTATTTCTACTTTTACATATATGGTAAATTTTCTGTAACATCTATCAGGTGTTAAAATGTGTGCTTATGAAAAATAGAGTATGTGAATGTCCCTGATTTCCAGGAGCTGTTAGTCTCTCCTGCCTGTGATACTTGCTGCTTAATAAACAAAACATTTCTTCTAACACCCTGAATAATTCAGGGCAGAAAAGATCTCAGAACACTTTGTCACTAAACACTATTTTGAGGCTTCACTTGATGTTTGCTAGACACTGTGAAATGGGTGCACAGGGACATCACACAGTAAGACTGTTCCCTAGACCAGTAACACTATTTGAAATGAGCAAAGTAGAAGAAGAAAAGTAGGAATTGGTTATCAGGCTCTATGGCTGCATTTTGACTGATATTTTAGATTAAGAGGAAACTGTATGCAACTTCAGTAATTTGGTTCAAAAATAAGCAGGAGCTGCTGTGATACTCCATCATGGACTGCTCCTGGAATGGTCTGTGGATTGAATGCAAGCACAGATGCTTTGCCATTGCCACTTGGATGTAATCGTGGCTTCATGTCTCCACCATAATGCAGTTCTACTTCTTATATTTTTATTGCATTTTGATTATTTTGCTTTAGATTGCCAAACTAGCTATATTGAAACAAATTTTTAAATTAATTATCTACATACCTGGGTGTGGGGTTTTTGTCAAGATTTTTTTTTTTTTCTGGTACCCAGTATGAAAAATGTCTTTGCGTGTAAAGTGAGATTAAAAGCTTCACTTTGCTTATTTTCACACATGGTATTTAGCAGCCTGAAAGAAGGTTGATTTGTTCTGGGGTTTCATTTTTTTCAGGCATTTGGAAGCAATCTGCTAGACACAGGACAACCTAATAGCCAGGGCAACATGTGCACCTTCAATACTGGCCCTGTTCATCAGAGAAAAGCATCTGAACTTACCGAGCAACCACTGGCTGGGGGCTGAGGACCAAAAGAGGCATCCTAACATTAAGGAGGGTACCTGTCTTAAGGAAGGAAACATCTGTACACTGCACTGGTCAGCTGTCTTTCACCATACAGTGGCACCAAAGCATCATGAAGCCTGAAAGGATGCCAGCTCTCTTCCTAAGCACCAAATCTTATACTCCATCAAGATCTTACCGAAGGTCTCAGATGTGGAGGCGCAGCAGACAGGGAAGGTGGGTACTGAATGTCAGGCTGCCCAAGAGGCAGAAGCCACAACAGGAGCTTTAGACATGCTTTTGGTAACTGGGGCAAAGATCAATCTGTTGGGCAATGACTGTCCTCCTCTGTCTGAAGGAGACAGCTTGTGTAGTCTTTGCTCCTCAGACCCTGAGCAAGAGCTGAAAATGCTATGGGGTTGTGGTTACAGTTCTGGAGGGCTAAATTCAGCCATACCAGATCAAGTGTAACTGGAAACAGTTCTACTTTGGATGTTATTCACATCAGCTAGTACCACATGCCAAATTGTTACCTCTTTGGTTCAGCTTAGTGCTAACAGAGTAGAACATTAGGAAACCTCTAAAGACAATCAGAAAATAACAGAAGAATAAAAAAATGTCTCTCAAATTCATTATACAAACAAGTTTTATTGAAAAGAGAAGAGAAGAGAAAAGAAAAGAAAAGAGAAAAAAGAAAAGAAAAGAGAAAAGAAAAGAGGAAAGGAAAGGAAAGGAAAGGAAAGGAAAGGAAAGGAAAGGAAAGGAAAGGAAAGGAAGGAAAGGAAGGAAAGGAAAGGAAAGGAAAGGAAAGGAAAGGAAAGGAAAGGAAAGGAAAGGAAAGGAAAGGAAAGGAAAGGAAAGGAAAGGAAAGGAAAGGAAAGGAAAAATAGGGTTCCCAGATTCAAATGTTGTTATATTTTGAGTACTGGAGAACTTCTGATTCTTGCACTTCTTCTATTAGTTCAGCACAGTCTGAAGGACTCAGCTTTTTCATAACTCAAGGCACAGCACTGAAATGCAGTCCTCAGGCTGACATCCAGTCAGGGTTATTCTGTGGATTAACCAGGATGCCTGATTCCCAGAGATTTTGTGCACATTGGCTAAGCATCTGGTTACAGCGGTGGTATAAATGGATAAGATGTATAGCTTTCCAGACAGTACATGGTGTATTCTACCTCAGGAAAATTAGCGTGCTTATTATTTTGCAGCTTGGATTCCAGTCGCTTGCAGAAGCAACCTCCTTATTCTGGAATTATTTGAAATGTTTGCTTCATTCCGAAAGGGTCTTGTTTTACTATCATAGTGAAATTCAAGCATATGACCATATTATTCTCAGAATCATCAGAGAATCCTTGCAAAACAACAATATAACTGCCCTAAAACAAGCAAGGGGAAAAAAAAGAAAATTAGTGCATAATGCTGCCTGCTGTTGTCCAAGTAGCTGCTTGGAATGGTTCTGGTGATTTCTGTTAGGACTGAAAGATTCCCATCAAGGACTGTTATCACAGGCATATTCAGACTGTTATCACGGGCATATTCAGATATATATGTACATAAAAAAATAGTGCTCAACTTTCTTCTCGTGCACAGGGTAGTAGGGAACAGCAGTAGGCTGTGGCCCAGCTTGCACTTGTCAGGGTACTCTCTCAAACCAGAGTCCTGTGCTCCCAAGGGTGCCTGCTCCCCCTTCCAGAGCTGTTCTCTTGAGTAATGTTTCTGACTCCACAAACAGGAATTAACTGAGTTCATATACCAGGCTACGTTCTGCAACAATGGGCTTTTTTGCTCCCACTGTGAGGCAGTAACCTTATTAACCCTTATAGCTTATATCCAGCAAGGTTTAGTCCTATCAACAGTTCTATTTCCTGCTGACTTTCTGCCACCTTCTTGTCCCAATACCTATATGCAGACCGTGGGTAGCTGTAATAACAACCTCTGTATTTTACAGGCAGTCCTAGGGAAATCCTCCAGGCTTCTGACCACACAGCTTCTGACCAGTCTTGTAACAGAGTTTGTTGTACTGGAGAGTCCAGCATTTTGTTTTCAAATATAATCATGCACTGGATATTTAACTGGTATTCAGCATCAGTGGTGTTTATCAAAATCATCAGCTTACAGTGAACATATGATGTGACTACATCAAACATCTCCCTGATGAAAGCTAAAGCAACCTCATACTATTATTGGTGGCAAAAAGTTTGTCCTGAGTTTGGACATGATGTCAAGATTAGGATGAGAGGAGAGTGCACTGCAGAGAGGAGAGTGGGAGGGTGGACCCATGAAGACGAGTGTTGTAGTCATTCTTCAGTCCCTGATCAAAGTGTAGCCAGCACTTCTCCTAGTGTGAGATCTCAAGCTACCTACTTAAATCATGCTGTCAGGGCCCAGCTCACCTCCCTGCATGGAGCATCTGCTCCCTGACTAGCAGGATACTGCTTGCCTGAACCTTAGCTGTTAGCCCAGCTCTAAGTCAGCCATGCTTTCTCATAGTGCACACTGCTGTAAGCGATACTGGCCCTCGTGTCAGCTTGGCATTTCTTACAGACCCACTGCTTTGCTCATCCACATCCAGCAGTCTGATCCATAAAGCAGCATCACTGCAGGTTTAGCTGTTGTCTAACTACCCATCTTCACACCCTTGCACAGACAGACTTTTGTAGGCACCAGGCCAGAAGATACCTTGGTGGCCCCCACTGAACTCAGGTCTTACCCTACCTTCTTTGACTCCTGTCAACTTTTTCTTCTGGTATGGCAAACTGGGGATGAGCACTTGGGAGCTGAAGGGCTCTTGGGACTTACCTAAAGACTTACCAAGGAAGGCTTGCGAGAGTTTCTAGTGTACTGCAAAGACTATGATTAGGGTTAGTTCCTGGTCTGGCAGAGTCCCATTGGGAAGTGTCAGGTCTGTCATAACCACCTCATCTATAGGAGGACTGCTTATGGCAGAGGACATTCCTGTCTGCTACCAGCAGACTGGTCTGCTGGACTGGATGGAGTTCAACACTGTTAAGAGACCCATGAGTATTGAGTAAGGGAAGGCTGGAGATTTTGTACCGGTGGGAGCTCCTTAGTGACATTTGTGGGGACTAATAGGGATGGTAAGGGTCTTGGGAAGGCTCAAGCAGCTGATGAGGCAGGTGTTGGATGAGAGTGGGTGAACTTGAGGAGTGGTGCTGCTCCTGGTTTAATGGTGAAGCATTGCTTTTACTTTTGGATATTGTTATCCCGCTTCAAATCTTGGAAAAGGGTTTCAGGGAGGAGCAGACCAGCATGTGAAGAGAACATAAAATAAAGAAAAAAATGGGCTGAAGGAATATGGATGGATTTACCTAACAGGTAAAACAGGTAAAAGGAAACACAATAATTTATTAAACAAAATGGAATGATTAAGGTGACATTAACTGATATCTTTGGTCTTTTCTTTTTTAAAATAAAGAAGGAATACTAGAGGAAAAACAACCTGAGGACATCTAGCGTTTCAGAGATGCTACCATTCTGAAGTCATCACTTCAAGCATAAGAAAGTTTTCTGACATTTCATTTTGCTGTTTGCTACAGTTTGGCTGAACATCCCTTTTCAGAAAATATATACATGTAAGTATGTGATTTTACTATTGTTATTACTTTATATGAAATGCTGAAAAGTACCTTTGGAAACTTTGTTCTTACTCCTTTAATGTCAAATGTTGATGTAACTGTTTCTGTAAAACACAGATAATTAAAATATAAATGGTTACTTAATCATAAAACCATCAATCAAACTTCCTAAATAATTTCAAAGCAATATGGCACATTTCTCAGCAGCAGTGCCAATGCCATTTACTCTTCCAGTGATAAAGCCCTCACCTATTTCTTCTCCCAGACCTCTGCCTGTTTGTCTAAACCATGGTAGAAAATAGAAATTAACAACAATGCTCCTGCAACATCTCCTACAGACCCATTCTACTGTGATAACTCTAATAATTTAACTTGTAATGGTAGTTCAGCGGAATGATAAGCAAAGAGAGCTGATATTAATTTTTTAAGAAAGGAAAACATGGATTGCATATTTTGACTTCCTTACAGGTCTTTTTGGCCTTTAGTCTGACATCCTGCCTGAATTCTCTGGATCTGAGCCTGTGTCATATTAATGTTGGTTAGCCCCTGGATCTGAGCCTGTGTCATATTAATGTTGGTTAGCCCCTACAACAGGGGGTAAACTGATAAAAAAAGCATTATACGTGTGTGTAGAGAATCTCTTTAAAAACCCATCCAGACACTTACCTAAATAAACTGTGTTCTGGATATTAGTAGTTTCCCTAGCTCCTCTCAAGTTTTCTATACAGTCCAATTAAATGTAGTCTTCATGTCATTGTAGACATGAGAGGTGCTAACAATAGAAGTGTCATGAGATATTAGAAAACCTCATTTATAGAGATGGAAACTGCAGTACAACGATGTTAAAGCACAGAATTTGGAAATTCTCTACTTTAGTGGGGTTCTGGCACTGGAGAACTGCCTGCTCTGAAGTCTGCTACCTTCCAAGCAAGGTGAATCAGTCTCGATTGTGGAGAGAAAAAAAATCTGTCTGCACAAGACGATCAATTAGTCTTTTAAGAAATCTGCTTAGTGGTGAAAAAGGTCTGGCGGGGTATGGCCCTGCTGTAGCGGCAACCTGCCAGGCAAGGGAAAGGCGTTGTATATTTTCTGCACCAACCTCCTTTCAGCATTCCGCAAACTGAATACTCATCGTCGGCTCCACTGCAGAGGACTTCTTTCCATTGAAGTGCCTCACCACCATCGTACCAGACTTTGAAGACGGTCTTCAAAAAGATGACGTCACTTCCTAGTTAAGATATTTCAGGTAACAAAAAGGTAACTAGTAGGGAGGAAAAACACATACGCAGGCATGCTATTCAGAGAAAAACTAGTTTTCTCTGAAAAACAAAATGCTTTAAAGTCTCCTTCCAAAACGAACAAAAATACCTGTCTTGAAAAGTGTTACTTCCAGAAAAATGAAAATTTGGTTTTCAACAAAAAAACATCAGCCGTAAAAAATATTTGAGTGAACGATTTCAAAATCTCTTTTAATTTTTTCATCAAAGATAACAAAGTTCGCCCACCTTCACAGGTACCCCAAATAAATACTCAGATGAGGACTCTGTAGTTTTAAACAGGTGTTGCAAACAAACTGTCCTGAATGCTGGTAGCCATCATAAAGATAACTTTCTAGGGAAGCAAACTTACCCCAGCTCCAGAGTTTTTACTCAGAAGGTGATGTTTATGATACAGCCATTTCATAAGTAACTCAGCTTGCCAGCTTAGAGCTGGGTTTAAAGATTAGCTCAAAGTTGGGTTTGCATACACAATCCAGCATCATTTCCAGCTTCTGGAACATGCATATTCTTAGTAGAAGCCCTGCCATACTTGGATAGCCTAATGATATTCTCTGTCCTTAGAAAGAATTGGATCTTCTTCAGGCCAGAAGAGCTTGTGTGCTGCAAAAGCTTGTCTGCTTCTTCCAGACAAATGTACATGCCCCTAAACCATCTCAGATTCACATGCACAGTGCCAGTTAGCATGCAGAGCTCTGGTAACTGCTCCAACAAGTAAAATGCAAGCATATTTATTTTCACAAATCATTATCTCTGTCCATTGTTATTGTTTATCTATTCCATTTTTAATCTCAGAAACTGATCCCCTAAATAATTTGACAGTTAGGATAAAGTGTCAGCTTTTTGCTTGTATTCATTTTTTTGCATTTTTAAAATATAATTCTCTAGTCAAGAGAAACTCACTTGGAATCCAGGTAAGAGAAGCCTTCCAGGTAGTCCTCATGGTACTGCAAGGTGTCACATTAAACATGAAATCATGATCTGTAGAATCTACGGAATAAAAAAGTATTTCACAGTGTGAATATGATTCTCCAGTAAAATAATAAAAACATACATATATACACACTTACAATAAACACATACACATTTTAAAATGCATTTAATATAAGGTATATACTACAAAATTGTCTAATATAAATAGTAAACATTAAATATGCATTTTAATATTAATTTTGATTGTTTATAGACTTAGAAGGTAAAATCAATATTATATTACTTTGACATTAAGTAGTAAGAAAAGTCAGTCATTGGGTTGATGATATTCTGCACGCAAAACTCAGAGGCAAAAGAACCTTTATTTCTGTTTTGAAGTTACATCACCTTTTATTAGCATTAAGCCAGCACGGTCCTCTGCTGAAAATATCCCTACTTATGCTAACCTTGGCATCTATATAAACTTGCTGACAACAGCTAAGTGTGTTTTTAATGTACTGGCATATTTTCTAGGGTAATGTAAATGAACCTTTGATTTCTTCTTGCTTTGCATTCACCCTAACATCATACAATGCACAGTGTCAGGTGCAGTGCGATAAAGCATCATACAACCTGTATCTAATCAAATTCAGAGCCCATTACCTGATTTTTCATTTTTAAAAAACCATTCAGCGACAGCCTTTGGAAGGATTTCCAGTCAGTATTTTTGTTGTCATTGTAGGAGCTAAGTCTATTCAATCCAGCTTGCTTCTGCTCTCCCTAGCTGAAGAAGTGCCCTGCTTGCCGCGGGACTGGAGGCAGGGTGGGGAAGGGGTGCTCTCCGTGCGGGAGCAAACAGGATGGCAGGCTGATTTACAGCGAGGGGCTTGGTCTTGCGTGTCAGGGATTAAAGCGAGGGGTGTGCAAAGGGAAACCGTCCGGCTGTTGGTAACCAGCAGTGAGTTTCTTGTCTCGGATACCACTACGCACGGGAAATTATGACAGGAAAAAGGGCAAAGAAAACTCACCGTGGTCTCAAAGGTTCGGTTTGCAAGCTTAAGTACCACCACTTCTACCCTTGTTAAATTTTTAACCTGAGCATTATTGTAAAGCAAAGTACCCAAAATAAACATCCCCTCCTGTGCCTCAGTTTATACAGCTGTTTTATAGGTGATATACGCGCACAGATTTTCAAAAGACCTGGTCTTTCCCTTGCAAGATATCTCCTCAGAAGCCCACCTTCTTGCCACCGAGTCCACAGGGGCACACTGAGCCTGCTCAACATGGACATCGGGAAGGTGCCAAGTTGTTGCAGAATCGACCAAACACCTCAGTGAACTACATAGATCCAGTGGCCTACAACACAGACATGGCAAGAAGGGACACACTATGTTGTCACAGAGCCTAACTGATCTTCCAGCCTGGCAGAATATCACATTCCCCCTTTTTTTCCATATAAACCTTTTCATTGTAATATATTGGTTAAATCAATGCGGATAATTTATGCAGTACAGTACTTGCAAGACAAGATTAAATGCTTTATCTTCTAATATTTCTGGGATCAAAGTGTCCCTGCTTTACTTGGAATAAACTTCTTTCTTAGCTGCTGCAACCAGCATTGTGGTAATATTTATGCCTATGCAGTAATATTCTTGTAACAGTGTAATCAATAACAGAAATATACTCCCAATTAACTTCTTTTTATTTTTCTGTATTCATCAAAGAAACACATTTGAAAGAAAGTTTACATTTCCTCAGACTACAGCAATTATTGTGCAAACTCCAGTAAGAAAAGAATAAGCTATTTTTTACTTACCACAAAAAGTATATGACAGTTCTAGATCTGATGACGTACAAAGAAATTCACTGACTCCAGGGGTGAATAAAATGAAAAAAAGAAGTCCAAACATAGTTACTTATTTTGCTCAGTACTTGATGGAATAAAACTTTGTTTGGGGAAAAGAGGAACAAAAATTCAGCACAGTCATCCTCAGTCACATGTCTTCAGGGAATATGCGGTTATTTTGTGAAATTCTCTGCAATCTTAATCAATCCTATGGCAGCCCTATCAGTTATCATCACAATAAATTTTGTAAAGAAAAATAATTTCTGCGTTTGTTGTTACATTTTCCCCAGACAATGCAGCTCAAGCCACGAGTGAAAACTGAAAGAGAAAACTGTCTGAAATAAGGAAGTGAGGAAGAGTAAAATTATGATCACCAGAAGCACGTAAAGGGCAAGTTTAGTTGACTCATCAGACGTAACATTTGTTAAGACATGATTTCAAACACTCACAGAGTTTCCTGTACATAATAAAGAAGAGAAAAATCCACAAATGATGAAAACCAAGTCCATTCTTTTATTGATATGGTAGTCAATAACTCTCACAAGTTTTCAGAATTATTTTCTTACAAAGCTCACCGTGCTTTTAAGAATACACTGTCAGTCCAGAGAAGTGTAATTAGATGATGTATTTCCAAATGGAGGTAAGGGTGGGAGCTGAATGCAACCATCTGACATGTTATTGAGCAGAGCCACTGATGTCCTGCACTCTCTCAGCTACCGTCTTCAAAGCTGTATCTATCACACTTATAATTCTTAGTGAAAACAATCTTAAAAATCCATAAAACTACAGCTGATGAGTCCCATGTCCCCCTCCTGGCCTCCCTCTGTGACCTTATCCCGTGCATATCTCCGCAGTTTCTGCTGGAGAAGCTGCTCCGCACAATTTGCCACAGAGCACGGAGCCCAACCACTGACTGTTGTGCCGGTTCGGTGCACTGGCAGGGCCCAGGCAGAGACTGACCATGAGACAACTAATAACAAAAGCTGCCAAATTTTGATTGAGATGTTTCTATAAGAACACCGAATTTACCTGTCAGAACTGAAGGTAGGTTAGGAGCCCAATTTTAACCTAGGATGTTGAAAACAGTCTAGGTTGCAGATTTTGGTACTCAAGTTTGAAACACTAAAACAAAAACTCTGAAAGCACTTTTGGTATTAGATACACCCCCTTATTTCTCTCTGTTAGTGCAATACACAAAGAATAACATGTTTTGCCTGTACGTATTATATCAGTTTTGTGGACTAAACTGGGTCAGTTTTTACCACACAAACCCAGCAATATTGCTAGTCCCAACTACAGAAACAGATGACAAGAAAGTTTAATATCTCATTCAAGAGAGCCCAATCACCATCTAACTGACAGGAAATGCAATATTTTTTTTTTTCTGGATCTAACAAAATATGGGAACTTATTGAAGTCATGGAAGAATGACTTATAGAACTTATTCAGATTATCTTCTTGTGCGTTACCTACTTGATTTGTATGTATATCGGCAGGCTCCTCTTAGATCAGAAACTGTATTTGTTATGAAAAAGAAGCAGTATACACAATAGACAGGTATTTGGGTTTGTGCTAAGCAGAAACCTCAATAAAAATTACTTACAGTGTAAGTAATGTAATCAATTGTTCTGACTCTCCCCACTCCCTGTCACAGTGTCTAAAAGCTTTTATTCTCACAAATTCTGTGCACACCAGGGTAATATTTTACATATTTTAAAGATAAAGTAGGAAAAGATTAAGAAATTGGTTTTCAGAAGTCCAAACATGTAACACAAAAGATAATTTAGGAACAGCGACATGCACAATAACTTGACTGATTGTGCCCAGAAGGAGGGAAGTGATCGAGAATTCTATTAAAACTACTTAAAAGTACAACTAATGAGTTAATGCATGTAATAATTCACAAAATAAGATACAAATTTGGAAATTTAATATGGCTAGAAAATGATCTTCAGTATTTCTGAATCTTTCTACAGTCTACAAGAGAAGTCCCACTGACCTGGCAGAGTTCAAAACTGAATGAAATTTTTAACATTTGGCTTTTAACTGGGAATTCAAAATGATACAACTTTCCTGATGGATCTCCAGAGCATGTACATTACACACAGATTTTTGCTGTTGTTCAACAGGATGCTATAAAACATACAAACCCGTTGTGACCATAGCAAGAATACAGTTCTGTTGCAAAATGGCCAAATTTTGCATAAAAATAGCAAAATATGTAGTGAAATTGAAATAAATAAGGAAGGCTGTAGTAGCTGGAAGAAGAAATGGAGTAATGAAGCAGCCGCTAAAGAACAACTACTTTGTACATGTACCGTCATGCTAAAGAACAGCTACCTAGTACATGTACCAGCACCATGTCCAAAAAAGGTTCTTCTCAACCACAAAGCCATGGCCACTGATGTGGTGCGAGTCCGATCAGCAAGAAGCCAAGCCAGGCTCTCTGCTGAGTCTCCTGTCTGTCCAATAGATTTAGCAAAAGTCACAGGTCAGTTTGAAATAGGCATGAGATGGCACTGACTGTACCCTACTGACTTAATATGATTCCTCGGCTGCAAGCACGTCCCTCTGCGGCCAGACTGGTACTTGCTTCACTGCATCGTGCGTTGGGTGGATGATGTACTCATGGGCAGACTGGAAAGAGTGCTGCAGATTTACAAGGTTTTATATAAAAGCTCTTTTAACATAAACGAAGACAAGTGCTCTGCTGAACTCCGTGACTTTCTAGACCTGGTTCAAGAATAAGTGGGTTTTTTTGACACTTGCTGCAGTAAATGATATAGATGAGGAATGAGTCCCCCCTGGTGGCTTAGACAGACACATGGGAAAACCTCTGAATCCTCTCCCATTCCTTACTGCACTGTTATTGAACAAGTCAAGACTATTCCAGTGTTTTAAAAAAATCAGCATAACTAGGCTCCATTTTAAAACATCTGGCTGGCTAATGGGAAAAAAGGAACAATAACTGCTACTGGTATCAGGGCTAAAATATCACTTATGACCACAATTATAAAACCTAAAACCTTGACCATTGTGTCTGGTCAAATTGTCCTTAAATCAAAATAACCTCAATCATTTTGAAATCTTTTCAGCAAATTCAGTTTTAGACGCTTGTGTCCTCCGATGCCTGTATTGATGCCATTCATAGAAGTGACCTCTTGTAATGCCCACAGAAGCCCTGAACTAGTGCACTAGAGGTATGAGGAGTCTGCTCTGTCCCTTTCAAGTCCATATGAAGGGCACTAGAGAGGAAGGACATAAACTTCTATTTATTTTATTTTTACTTAATACTCTTCCTTTATTATAATCTTTTCCTTATGTACTCTGATCCAGAAGGAAGATATAAGGGAGAGAAAAAGTGGAAAGAGCTACACAATAGTGTTACTTCACTAGCCTTTTGTGATAATTTACTTAATTTATTTTGAAATTCTTTGCAACTACATTTAGTAGGGACCATCTCCCATATCCAGTTAACAGTACACAAAATAAATCCAAGTCTAGAGAATTTAGGACTCCATACCTATGACTTCATTTTGCCTACATCTGAGATGCTGAGAGTAGAAGTTTAACTCCAAACCTCCTCACTGATTTGTGGCTAAAATCCTTAAATTAATTTATGATATTTTTATCTTCTTTCTCAATACATCTAAAAAGTGCTTAACTTGTGATTGCTTTCCGAAATAATCACTTTGTATTTGGATTTTTGGCTGCAGATAAGTACTTTGACCAGATAAGCATTTATAAGTCACTGAAATCTCCCTCAGGAAAGATTTACAATATACATTATCACAATATCCCATCACAGCAAAATAAATAACAGTATACCAATACAGCAGAGGAAAGTACTCTGTTTCAAAGTGTTAGTCAGACAGAATTAAAAATTATGTCCTAGTTCCTGGCATGTCCCGAAACCTCACGTTAATGGAAAACTCTTTTAAGATGTTAAACACATTTATTCAATAAAGAAAGAGGCAATAATAATTTAATCTTCCTTCCAGGACCATTTGTGACAGTTTTTGAAGTAGATCTTTTTGCAGCTGGAAGCAGACATGTTTATAACTTCTGATCATGGGTTTAGGGTGGCTGCTGAAGACACTCCAGTATAAAGGGGCTATATATAAGGCACAAGGCACGTATTCACAAAACAAAAACACACTTGGCAATCAACATAAAAAGTAGGAAACGGTAGCAATTCATGAGCAAATCTATTTTCTCAAATCCTCTCGTCCTATCTTTGACAATGTTGATAGTGGAAGTAGAAAGTCAAGAACAGAGATACTAGAAAGAGGCAGAGGATTCAGCTTCTCTACATGCCGATGAAGTACTTGAAGGTGCCAGGGTAGTCCGACCCAAGAGCAGTGCACCAGCACATATATCCAGTGGTGAATTGGTAGCATTGGAGTAAGAAAGCAAATAGTTGTGGAAAGAAAGAAAGAAAAAGTGATGTGCATTATTCTATTGCAGGCTAGTAAAGTGAAGCAAATACACACCAGGTGGTATCCTGTGGAAACAATCATGTTGGAAATAACTCTCTGTCTGTTGCCAGTAGGCTTATGGTTTATTCTTTCCAAGCCAAGTTTCAGATTAAAGCTTATAGTTATACTCTAAAGTTTACATTAAACCATTAAAGTTGTCAAGAAGAAAAGAAATCAGAGGGTGAAGGGAGAAGAAAGGGCTGTCCCCTACCTGAGGCTGGCAGAAAGCACACCACAGCAACACTGTCCACCCTGGTATTCCAGAAATGGAGACAGCTGGACATGTTTTGTGGCCATTTGCTCCTGTTCTCTGTTCTTCCTTGCTTAAAATAGCTGCTCGCTAAGGTCTGTATAGCTGTGGGATAATTTTATTGTAGTGGATCCAAGTCCTAGCTAGCACACTTGTCCCATTTCCCAGAGGGGCTGCAGCAAGCTATGTTGTACATGGGAGCATGAAGAAATTCATGGTATGACCACAGAACTCCAGGGCAACTGAATTGCAGCAGCTTACCAAGTTTCCACCTATTAAGTTATACTGAGCAATTGTAATAATTCACATGTGTGCTCTTAATTTTTACAGCACAAACAGAATTTCACGAAGTTTCCATCACCTAATTTAGGCTCTTACTGTACCGTGCAAAAATCTTCTCAGATTTTCTTCATCTTTGCCAATGTGATGACTTTGGTTTGTAATAAAGCAAGCTCCAGTGAAATTAGTTAGCTTTTGATTCTAGAGAGCGTAGTTAAGTGTATGAAGTACCTCAGAGCTTTAAAGATTTCTCTTTAAAGTATCAAAAGGGGATAATTTTCTCATCAGAATTTTTTATATTTGCAAGAAAAGGCTGGGGGTTGTGGAACAATTTAATTTAAAAAAATAACATTAAAGAATGACAAAAAGTGTTGTACTTTATAATTAAGAACAGGCATGGACTAATGAATAATATTGTGGACAGAGCCAAAAATTTGAGAAAAAGGGAGAGGGGACACCGCAAGAAAATAGCATGTACTCAAAGACTGAAAAGAAAAATTTGCATGTATCCTGTCTGGTTTTTTTTGGTTTTTTTTTTTTAGGGAAAAAAGAAGTAATCTATGACCTTTTGTGGAAGCTCTTAAGTCTGGAAAGGGATAGGAAGCAAGTATCTAGGCAAGAGGCACGAGTCATTTCATATGTTCCTGCTCTTCACACCAGACTGAGTGAAACTGGTACCAGGGTAAGATGCGAGACCCAGACTGCTAGGGACAAGAGCTTGGTTGGTACTGGAAAGGCTGCAGGAGCTGGCAACCTTCATAGTAGGTGTAGCCTTGCAAATAAGACAGCTTGTAAATCACGTATTTTAGGAGACTGAGCTTCTACAGCGGTATTTCCTTCAGAACCTTGACATGTATAAGCATATAAGCACATTCTCTAGGTCTTATAGATTAATTGTTTCTTCCATGTCATACACAAGGTACGTACACCCAAAGAAACATCAGCAACTTCCAGGGATGAAAAAGTTAGCAGGTAGTAATGCTTCAGCAATTAGAACTGTTTTTCACCAAGTGTATAAAACTGAAGTAAAATAAACTAGAAGAAAATAGTGGCTCACAAAATTAATAGGATTGTGAAGGATGTGGAGCTAACATAACCAGGCTTTGGAAATTACTTGATAGCAATCTGTTTATTGAAACATTCCTCTACAGTCAATTCTCTTGCTTGATTTATTAGTAGCAAGAGGGCCTGTTTTGGTTTATGCACATTTCCTAGCTTAGAAGAACACCAAGCATTTCAGAGTTTCCCATTTGGAAATGCACTGAGCGCACTATGAAATATCTGTATTAAGACAGACTGCTCAGAACCCAAAGTAAAACCGAAATGCATCCAGAGGTCTTTTTCGATTACATTTCCATTCCTGTATTTTGTTTCTAATATGAAGAACAAACAACAGTTGTTTGAATACTAGTCTCTACTGCCCTCAACAAGTTCCAGGGATCTAAACCAGTCACGTACGTGCAAGTATACTTTGAATACTGTATTGAATTTTGGGCCCCTCACTACAAGAAAGACGTTGAGGTGCTGGAGCGTGTCCAAAGAAGGGCAACGAAGCTGGTGAAGGGTCTAGAGCACAACTCTTATGAGGAGCAGCTGAGGGAACTGGGGTTGTTCAGCCTGGAGGAGGCTCAGGGGAGACCTTATGGCTCTCTACAACTTCCTGAGATAGTAGCAAGGTGGGTGTCAGCCTCTTCTCCCAAGTAACAAGTGATAGGACGAGAGGAAACGGCCTCAAGTTGCACCAGGGGAGGTTTAGTTTGGATATTAGGGAAATTTCTTCCTCTGAAAGGGTTGTCAAGCATTGGGACAGGCTGCCCAGGGAAGTGGTTGAGTCCCCATCCCTGGAGGTATTTAAAAGACGTGTAGATGTGATGCTTAGGGACATGGCTTAATGGTGGACTTGGCAGTGTTAGGTTTACCATGAGACTCCATGATCTTAAAGGTCTTTTCCAACCTAAAGGATTCTATGACTCTAAGTACACACTCTAAGTAAAAATTGGAAGAAAACAAAATCTGAGACTCCTGGGATTATGCACAACAGGCAGAGGCGGAAACGCTAACAGGGATGGGTCCAAAGCCATATTTATTTGGGAACCGTAACAAGTAGTACGATTTTAAGATTTGGAACTTAGTTGATTCCCAAACTGAGTATGCCAAGTTAGCAGCAAACAAGGTAGAAGCAGGTAGAATATTGTGCATCTCTAGCAACTGTGGTCTTCCCTTTCTTCAGTGTAAAAGTACTACTAAAAGAAAGCTATGTAATTACCATTATTTTCAAGTTGCACATTGGAAGTATAAAATACTTTTCTGAGACTACATCACGGCCAGAATCATCATCTGTCTTCTGGTAGAAAACTGGATTTTCACTTCTTTTTTTTTTTTTAAATCATCTATGTCAGAAAGCAATCTCCTAGCTTAACTTGCATCTCACTGCCAGAAGACAAAGAGAAGAAATTAACTTTCTTTAGTGTTTAACTTTCGTACTTTTTTTGAGAAATTTAGCCACTGGGATGGAAATCTCTTATTATTGCTGCTTACCTCCAAATTGGCCAAATCTCAAATTTAACAGTGAAAATTTTCTACAGTCAAAGGAAACAGCTGAAGATTTTTATATTGCTCAAGAGGTACATAAATATAATTTTGGGGCATTTACCTTCTTTTGCAAACTCTATTTCCTGTCCTCCCTGTATTTGGCACTTAAAGATGAAGCCAACTTTATCCACAAGCACAAGAGAGCGAATGTATCAGACATGGAAAGCATGGAAAAATTGTTTTTAATTAGGTGCAAGACATCATTTCAATAAGGACAAGCAGTACAACCAGGTGATCAGAATTGTTTGTTACTGGCCTCAAGACTTCAATATCATTTATGGATTTTTTTTTTAATTATTATTGTTACCTACTGATACTGGCTTAATAAGGTTAAATCAGGCTTTTAAAATTATAGCTGTGCCAACAGAAGAATTGCCTCACAAACATCTGGATGGGATGATTTGCTTTTTCATTATTCAGAAAGTACATCAAGAGCAGTTTCAACAGTCAGGAAAACATTTAAAAACACTGATGTTTTAACATGACCTATAGTGTCTTCCTGTGACAGAAAACTGAAATACCACTCTAGGAAGACCTTTAGACTTTTAAATACATTTTTTCAGCTAGAACTTAGGAAACATCTCTAAAGGTAACTATGATTATTTTTTCTTTATTTGCAGTATCAAGTTGACAATCAGTAGCAAGCATCAGGTCTACCTATTATAAAGGGCACTGCTAATACAAAAGAATTAATTTGAATTTTGCTTTTTTTTAATTCAGTAAATATTAACCCTCAAAATATTTAGGCCCTTCACAGCTTGGAAACAAGTATCAGCCAGTTACATGACAAACCTCTCCTCGGGCTAAAACCATTTAAATTCAATTTCTGCATACTCAGAGTGCAGAACTAACCAGTCTCGTCGCGGGAGAAGTTCTACTTGAGCTAAAGGTGGCTTTCTTTGCAGTGCTAAAAATCAAGAGTTCTCTCTTTTAAAGACACAAGATGTAAACAGTACTCTACAGGAGATTCCCTTTTGCTTCCCCACCTCACATAACTGCTGAGAGACCACTTTAACTGCTAGCTGCTAGTACTGTCTTTAAGTCAGCTCAAATACAGCACGTTTTCAACGGGATGTTCACAGCAAATCTTATGCTAAGATGTTTCCCCCCACCAACAAAAGAGAGGCGTCTTGTTCTCCACCTCTGGGGACAGGGTTGCTCAGAGTGGGACTCTAGCTTAAGAAACAATTCAGCAGCTGTGAGCAGCTAGAGATCATTGCGACGCAGCCATTCTCCCCATCTTCTCCAGAGTCCTCTAGAAGGAGGCTGTAACTCCAGCTAGCGACAACACCTGTCTGCTTTCTGTAGACTCCTCCTGGCTACCGATGCTCTCACAAAAGGAATTCAAAGCCATCTCCACTCCCTTTATACCACCAGCAGCACTGGCAAGAAAAGCCTGATCTTTTTGGATTAAGTACAATTAATCTTTAAGGCTTAAAAGCTTAACCATGTACTTAACAGGTAATGAGTATTGGTGATTTTTTTTTCTATGAATGGTTCCTTCCGAAATGGAGGTGCTGAGATTGCCACACAGCCCATGCATTTTATAGTTCTTCTGGATAGTTAACAATAAAAACCAAGCCAAGAACAAACAAGCACAAGACAGATCTAGGCATATTTTTTTACTATGTTTTGTGTCATTAACTCTGAAGAAACCCTCACATTGTTTACAAGTTTTAAAAAAATGGTTTTTTATACATTCCAAAATGCATTTGGGGAACTCTAGCTACCTGATACTTAAGAAAGTGTAATAGAATTTTACATTCTTTCATATATACAGCACTGCACTGGGAACAATGCTAGTGACATTCATGATCTTCAAATTATTTCCATTCATCAGCTTCCTTCTCCTTCTCCAAGTTAAAATAAAAGGATTTGTCATAGCCCATGAGATGGTTATAATCCTGAGGATTTGGAAAAAGCGTGGGATTAACAAGCATTGATTTTGTTTTAGCATAAAATGTTGTAAACATCTTGGTGATGTCTGGAATCTTTACATCCTTCTGATGGAAAACAGTTGCTTTTTCTGCCAAGATCGCATTGTATGTAATGGCTGTATATGTGTCCATTTCATCTTTATAATAGAGTCGAATCACATAGCCTTTTGTAAGGACATGCAAAGTAACCGGTGTTACAAACGTAAAAAAACCGATCAACCCATAAAAGGCAGCTTGTATAAACAGGCTTTCAAATCCAATACCAGTTTTGAGCATGATGTAGGGCATCATGAACAGGTTGAATATGCTGGTGGAGTAAGAGAAAAACCTCACACCTACAAAAAACAAAATGAAAACGAAGGTTAATACTTATGAGTGAAATTATTTCTACAACTACATGTGTTCTGCTGCTATATATTGAGGGCATTACTTGAACAGATGAAGTAACCGAAAATCAACTTCCCACCCCCGGCTCCTTTTTTTTTTTTAAGCTCACAAAGAAACCATTGAAAGTTCAATCCTGCCTTCTTGCCACTCTTCTGTTCGTTTGTATGTTCATGTCGGCTTTATCAAAGCTGGTAGCTGGCTCTATTTCTATTATGAAGTCAGCCACTAGCTATTACGCACACCTACGAATTTTCACTTCACAGGCAGGAAACTTATTTCCAAAGAAACTTGACTCCCGTCATGGACACGCATAACGGTAATCATCACAGATATGACTGGGAATTTCTCTCTTCATCAACAACTAATGTTGACATTCAGTGTGCAATACAAAGAAGCTTGCCTTGTCCCCCACCATAGGTAACTTGAAAAACCGAGGTTACTCAATATTAACAAGTAGTCCACAGGCACCTTGTGCGCAGCTTGAAAGACAGTAGCCAGTGTTGTGGGTCACCCACAGTCCTTAAGCCACCATAAGAACCAGTAGCATCTTAGGATGCTGTGATAAATAAGTATGGTAAGGCATACTTCTTCCTTTTTTAAGACAGATTTTAAAATTGCATATCGGAAAACATCCAATGGATTACTTTTCACTAGATCTTTGTAACATTAACTGGTCAAAGAAAGATCAACAAAGTCTCATTACAGATAGTGCATTTCATCATCGTATCTGTCTACTTCAGAAACATTTCAGCAACATTAGAAAGCATATAGAATGTAAATAACAGTTACAGCTAGTCTTTGCTACTACATTGGGTAATGCACTCCAAAGGCTGCAAGAGAAACAGAAGGAGGCTGAGGGGTTACAGAGATGCACA
Source organism: Scopus umbretta (assembly GCA_013400535.1). NCBI lineage: Eukaryota > Metazoa > Chordata > Aves > Pelecaniformes > Scopidae > Scopus > Scopus umbretta. Next base: position 34,147 of record VZTL01005968.1, on the reverse strand, counting down.
GTACCTGCAGAACTCCCTGCAGACCTAAGCACAGAAGCAGAAACCAAGCACCATCACCACATATTTTTTTTTGCTGTACAGAGGATCCACCTCTTAGCAGAGTTAGGAAGGAGAACGTTCTCTTTTATAATGTTGCATTTTAAAGTTATGAAACACTGTTAAATAAAAAGCAATAGAAATCACTTCAAGTCACGTACCTAACACTGCCTTTGCCAAATTGCCTTTATAAACTAATCTTCCGTGTTCTGGGTGTTCATGAGGGGAGGACGTGCAGAGGCTGCGGACAGCCACTCCTTGAAAAGATGTAACCTGAAAGATGAAAGCAGTACATGGCCAAGCAACATCAGTACCAATCTACACTTCCGATATACACACACACATATATACATATATGCGTATAGATACACACACGAAGTTTCTCCTTGTCCTGAACTTATCCCCAGCGTCTTAAGCTAGGGAATAAGGTTACGTTACGCCACAGACAAACTCCAACTAAGGTACTGCTTGACTGTTTTAACAATCTGCCACGCAGATACCCCAAATCAGCACTCCATGTTTGCAGCCCCACTGACGACTACGGAGCTTGCCATCCTTTCACACACGGCGTTGCAGGGAGACATTCACAGCCCCGGCGCTCGCCAGGCCTCCGCTTGATCCCAGGAACGCCCCGAGGGGAACCTCCGTCCCCTCCTCAGATTGGCGTTCTGGGCACGGAAAAAGCCGCGGCTCCGCGGCCTGCCTGCCGCCCTCCCCCCCGGCCAGCTCCTCCCGGGGAGCGGGGCCGCGTCCCCTCACCGCCACCCCCCACG
>VZTL01005968.1:9780-27203 GCA_013400535.1 Scopus umbretta | reverse complement strand
AAAAAAAAGTTTGATATAACTTTTGGAGGAACTAGTAGTTCTTTTCTAGTTCAGTTGTTCCATGTTTGCAACATCATACTGTATTCTTGTAGTAAGGTTCTTTCTCATTTTAAGATTACCCTCATCACATGTATTTAATCTCAGATGACTTATTGAGTTCAGATTGCATCTTGTTTGAGTTTTCTTTGTTCAAGGAAATGACTGATTCATTTCTTAGGTATTGGATTAGTCCAGCATGTCCTAAATCTGCTAAAGTTTACTCCGTTTTTATCCCGTTTTCCTTTTTAATAAAATTAAATTCAGACCACTGAGCCTGATCATTTTTTTTTTCTTCTTTAAGTGTTAACTACTCTTTTTTTGTTGTTGTTTTTTCTCTCTAATCATATGATAGCACATTTCATTTGATTTTATTAAAACGCTCATTGCAGGTTTTTTGGGACAGCTGTAATGTTTTGGTGTAGACATTTTTTTCAGTTCCCCAGTTTGAATGTATTAGCCCCCTCAAGTTATGCTTTTACCTTGGAAGGTGTTAATATATTTGCATTCCCACTAACTAGCATGTCTTTATTCCTGTATGTAGTGGCAGTATTTGTATTGGAAACCAAGGCCCATTTTATCGTCACCAGTACCTCCACAAAATGGTATCACTTCTTCTGTGTTTTATTATTATTATTATTAAATCATAAGCATTTTCACTACTCTTTTGGAGCATAGGGAAGGTTTTTGGGGCTAGAGAAAGAGGTAGCACAAGTGATCCTCTTCAGCGAAGTAAAAGTAGTAGTGTAAAGCATCCATTCGGTTCCTCAGCAACAGATACTCTCCAATAAGATGCTTGATGTCCATTTCCAAAAACTATTGAAATGGGGTGAAAGATCCCGTCAGTTCTGTGCCACAGCAGTTCCAGCACCCAAATGTAATTTCCATGGATGAGTTCCTGGAATTATTGAAAATGGGAAGGCATGTAACACTTGATATTAAAGTATCTCTATGACTGCGTACACAAATGAACTCTCAAAGGGCATTCTTGAATGTGCCTTCTATTCAGGAACCTTTCACCTGCAGGAGTACAGGTGAAGATGTTCCTGATACCAGTGGAGAAGGAGAATATTTTGTAAGATATTTCTGTAAAGTCAGGATAAACTTCAAAGACGATAGCAATGTAAGTGGAGGATGTTTTTTGCTCAGTTCACCACAGACAACCAAAAACTATTGGTTATGCATGTGTAGTTTGATTATGCGTACATAACGAAGTACCTTCTTGTGAACGCTTGAGGAAACATTCAGACTGTTTCGTATTTGTAGTTATGAAAAAAGGGAGATGGAAGAAATCGGCACCAAAGTGCTGTTGAGAAGTGAAGCTATCAAACTCAGCAAAGAGCTGTGTCTTCTGAAGAGATGCAGAGATCTCTGTAAAACTTCCTCCAAATCTTGCAGCTCCCTCCTCAACTTGCTTGTGTTTTTTGCTAAGCTTTTACCAGAAACATAGGAGGGGACGGGGGGAAGTGGTTTCTCTTCTGTTTTTCCCACCTCCTGCTCTGGGGTCCTTTTCTAGTGAGTAATCGCAGTTCGTGCCTCTGCTGTTGCTTGTTGCTTTTTGAAGCAACACTATGGATTTTCAGAATTCCTAACAGTCTCTTTGCTGCCCCCGACCCTGGATATCAGCTGGGAAACCACCCAGAATCACTGGTGCCATTTTCCTGAACCTGTGGGCACGCAACAGTACTTCATTGATTTGTACTGGGTTAATGTTTGGAGAGTAGCTGTTGACGTGAAAGGAATTTTAGGACAGCAGATGGGTGGGTGGAATTTCTCTTCCAAAGTTTTCTTTTCCACAGCAGAGATGCAGTTCAGCGTAAAGAAATGCATGTTGTATCTGAACATACCAGATTTGTTTTGCAAATAAATGCTTCCATTTCTCTAGCTCTTTGGATTAATTTTCATGGTGAAATACCTATGCAGCAAGCTGGATGTCAATTTATAAGCTATGGAAGCTCCTGGTTAACTTACCATGTGAATACTTGCATTAAATGTCTGAAGTAGATTATCTAGGTGACATTGGTGGCTGTATCGGGAACTGTCAATCTTCTGGGAAGGACAGGTTGGAGGCCACGTATTTAGTGCACACTGATTAGACTGATCCCTGAGCCTTTTCTTCTCTAGCCTGAACAACCCCAGTTCTCTCAGCCTCTCCTCATATAACAGGTACTCCAATCCCTTGGTCATCTCTGTGGCCCTTTGCAGGACTCAATTCAGTCTGGCATGTTCTGGGGAGCCCAGAGCTGGACCCAGCACTCCAGATGTGTCCCACTAGTGCTGAGCGGAGGGACCAGATCACCTGCCTCAACCTGCTGGCAACACCCCTAATACAGACCAGGGTGCTGTTGGCCACCTTTGCTGCAAGGACACGTTGGTGGCTCATGTTCGACTTGCTGTCCACCAGCACCTTGAGGTCTCTTTCTGCAAAGCTGCTTTCCAGCTGGTACTGGTGCGTGGGGTAATTCTTCCCAAGGTGCAGGGTTTTGCATTTCCCTTTGAACTTCATAGGTTTCCTGTTGGTCCCTTTCTCCAGCTTGGCGAGTTCCCTCGGCAGGACAACCACTCCTCTATTCACAGCACAGTGATCTGTTCTCTGACTTTTGTATTGTGGCAGAACTTGCTTTCTTTACCTCCTCAATACCATTGCATGGACGGTGTCCATAGTGACAAAAGTTGCAAGGCTCTTGAAATAACTCTGGCTTTATAGTCAGGGGTCTTTAAAAAGCTTAGGGGAACAACTTTGTGACAAACTAAGCTAAAATTTAAAGATTCTTGAATATAGTAGGGATCTCCGGACAGCAAAGATAAGTTTCAAAATGTAATGCTCATCAACACTGCATGCTGTGTATCGTCACATTCTTTTCTGAAGAGTGTTTATGATAACATAAAGGCTAATAACTAAAGTGGACTTAAGAAATTGTACTACTGACTGAAAACATTGCCACTTGTGTTTTTTCAGACGCTCCTATTGCAAAAGCTGCTGTTGAAAAGAAATAATTTTTTTATAAGAAGAGAATGGGTAAGTTCGTCATCTTAGAGGGGTTTTTTTGTTTCCTGTAATGTGAAGCATTTTCTTTCTTACATTGGTAGAGGAGGTGGATTGTAAGACTTCAAAGGTTGATCTTGTCACTGTTTTTCTTGTAGCCTCAAAAGTTAATGGAACTTCCTACAGATGCTGTTTAGGAGGATTGTCTTAAGTGACTGCTCATTTGTCGAAAGACTTGTTCAGAACGCATATAGCTAACCATAAATTTCACTTGCTTCATATGCATAGTGCTGAAAATGTACATGCTAAAATAGGATGCCTTTAGGCTTTTATAGCACTAAACTTTTAGATATTGGACAAGAAAATTTCACTATATAGTGGTTTAAATGTTTGTTAACTAAGGTCAGCCTGTTGAATTCTGGCTAAGAGAGCATCATAAGGACTGATTTCTGATAAATTACATGGTGTGTGCACGATCTGACTAAATGTCTGAAACTGTCGTATCTACCTCTACAAATGACCGGTTAATGAAACACGATTGGGCAGATTCTGGTTTTATCTATACTTTTTCTGAATGTATTTTAGCACATTTGGCACTGGCAGTACTTTATTAAAATTGGCAATAACTACATGGTAATTACATTTTAACTTCAAATTTACAAAGCAACTTGATTGGGGGAGTGTTACATTTGCTATAACACTAGATATAATGCAAGGTACTTATTCTAATATAATTAATTTCTGTTCTTTTTTTTGTCAGAAGGAGAAACAACACTAACAATCAAATGTCAAGTTTGTAGCCTATCTGTTTTATCTTCAGTACTTCTGCATACGATCATGAAATACTGGCAGTATATTACTTTTCTAGGAGCATACAGATCTCTTCTGTTAATACTTTTCCAAGCTGAAAGAACTTCCAGGACTTTAATTTTTAACTTTCTGTCAAGATTAATACTGTTCTGAAAATCAAATTTTTATGTGCAGTCAAATTCAAGTATTTTTAATGGAATTCTAGCAATACTTGTTATATTAGTCCCTTGGAAAATACAGTATTTGAAAGAAGACGTTAACTTTCTGGTTTGAATTTTTGATAGGATTTGTATATTTAGTGGGGTGGGGGTATTTTTACACTCATTTTTTCAAAAATATTTTAATATTACTGCAGTCTTTATTACCTAAGAGTCAACAGGAACATATAAAGACCAACTACAGAACAGTCTTAGTGCAGTGGTGCCCTATAGTCCTGAACAGTATACAGGCACAAAGTAGTCACTGGTTCCTACCCCAGAGAGCGTGCTGCCTAAATATACAAGACAAGTACAAGATGGGGGAACTGTTAAGACTGCAGAGAGTGAACAGGGCAGTGGTGGCAACAATAATGTTGTTTTTTCAACTTTTAAAGATTGCTCTGTTAGGACAGAATAAACAAACAAACAAAAAGGGAAGGGGGATAAGGGCTTCTAGAAAAACAAAGTAGAGAGTGGGTATATAGTGAGACAGAAGGGAAAAGGGAAACAGAAAAAGCACAGTCAAAACCGCTGTGGGGAGAATTTCCAAATTTCCTTTCCAACGTGCTTTTGCACTTTCCATGTCTTCCACCAAAGGTCACAACACGGGTGTGCGCTGACACTGTTATGGTTCTGGGTCTGGCTGGGCAGTCGGGGAGGATGAATCTTATTTCATGTAACTTCTTCAGTACAGGAATACTGACTGCTTTTATTCTTACCTGTGCTTCAAAAAGTGCTTTTTTGCTTGCAGTCTGTATTTTTATATATTAGATACGTATTCAGGTAACTTTTAGTAAGTACTAGTATGATAAACATGGCAATAGTCTTATGGAGGGAAGCGGTAGCGTGTTCAATTCACTTGAGAATGTCTAAAGGAAAATTTCATCCCTATGTAGACCTTAGAAGTCATGTCAGAATTTTGGTGATGGAGAAGTGAGAGAGGAGTGATGATAATAATAAAAAAAAAATCCTACTTTTGCAAAAATTCTTACTTTAAACCAGATTGCTGAGCACTTCAGAGAAGTCGTCTTCAAATAAGGAAAATGCTTGTGTCTTATTTCTGGTTGCATTGGGTTCTTCAGTCTGCAAACGTAGTAGAAAAGACTGCAGCTTACAGTCTTAGTGATGTGGATCAGTCATTGTGTTCTGAAACTGTTCATCTGTTTTCCATTATAGATGGAGAAGAGAAAACGTACGGTGGGTGTGAGGGCCCAGATGCTATGTATGTGAAGTTAATATCCTCCGATGGCCATGAGTTCATTGTAAAAAGAGAGCATGCATTAACATCAGGAACAATAAAAGCTATGTTGAGTGGACCAGGTAGGTACAAAAGATCTAGTACCTTCACATCCTTTGTTTTCACTTTTGGACAATTTGAACTTATATCATGCAGTGAGTAAAAGTTGGAATAAATGGTAACTTTTCCGGATCCTGCCTAGTTCCTGTTTCCAATGGAACAGCCCACCTCTGTGAGATATTGTGCTTCCTACAGAAGGGAAGGATCTCACGTGTTACTGAATACATGAGACTACCTCTGGTTTAAGAAGTGTCTGAACTAATTCTTGAAGACCGAAAGTGGAGGGAAGAACAGGGAGAGTTAACATGGTGTGCTTTCCCTCTTCTGTACTCTCATCCTGTACGTTTACCTTTGGCCACTTGAGTGGTGGGCAGTAGGCTACATGGAGCTCTCGTTTGAATACTGTCATTTGAATATTCTCTTTTAGATTCTGGAGGCGGAGCTTACTGGAGAGATACCTGTTTGCTTAATGTATCTTTAAATTGCTTAGTAATAGTTGGGCAAACTGATCCGTTAAAATTCTCAGCTTAATGTTCTGCTAAATGTCATTGTAATGGTTGCATTCGAAAATATGTAGCAGGTCTGTTATGTCTGATCCAGTCCATGTCAGCCTCCCAGACATGTAAGAGGAAGAGTAGTTACAGGACCTGCTCTGAATTTATTCCACAAACAATGTGAATGGAGCAAAAGGTGAAGTAGCCTGTTTAGAGGGCTAGAAAACTGACTCTGTAAAGGAGTCGGCATTCAAGAATACTTTTTACAAAATCTAGCAAGATAAATGGGTTTACAAGGAAAAGTACTTTTGCTGTCTAGTTCAGTAGGTCATAATTTCATTGGATGTGCAAGTGTTCTCTATTTCAGTACTGTGACATTGCCAATACGATAACTTCTGTTGCTTCCTAATGTTCCTGTACTGGAATTCAAGCCTGATTGGCTTCAGTGCATGCAGATATTTCTAAGCAAACGTGTGTAGACATTAGTAAATAGTTCTACTTTGTAGTTAGAAGGGGATTCCTGTAGAAATAGTGAGAACCAAACATTGCTAGGTCTCCCATAAATAGGGAGTACAGGTTAGTGGTTTACTGTCTTTCAGCTTAATGAGTTGACAGTCCAGAGAGTCATCTCTCTGGAATAGGCGGACAAAGGTAACAGGCTGTGGGACTAACCACCGTGTGACCTCGTTTCATCTGACTTTCACGGTTATAGGCATTATAGAAAGCTAATTTCAAATGTACTTATCTTTTGAGATTTGAGCTTTGGATAAATTCTTCGATATCTAACAGTGACAAACTCGTACTGGATGTAACCTTTCCTCCAGTACAGCTAGGGTTTCCTGGTCCCTCCTGCCTGCCTGTTTACACAGCTTATCAAGTTAATGCATCTTTGAGGTTTCAACCCTCTGTCAAATCTGCCTGAAACTGACTGAGAAATTCAAAGCTAGTGGGATATTGGTACTTTTTTAAAACAAACAAACAAACTAACTTCATTACTGTGACCTTTAGAGCTGAGCACACAACAGTTTTAAAGCACCTATCAAGCAAGCATCAGAACTAAACCTAAATTCTGGTGTAGTTGTTCAGAATATTGTTAATAGGCTGCAGCCAAAATAAACATTTAAGTCTGTTTAGAATGTGCTGTATTAGCATGGTAAAGTGTTTTCATTTTGCAGTGAATTAAAATTCTGACTTTTGGTTTGGTGTTTTGTTTTTGTTTTTTTGTCTCTTTTTTTTTTTCTTTTTTTTTTTTCTCCCTACAGGACAGTTTGCAGAAAATGAAACAAATGAGGTGAATTTTAGAGAGATCCCATCCCATGTCCTATCCAAAGTATGCATGTATTTCACCTACAAGGTCCGCTATACTAACAGCTCTACGGAGATTCCTGAATTCCCAATTGCACCTGAAATTGCACTGGAACTTCTGATGGCTGCAAACTTCTTAGATTGTTAAATAAAATAAATTATAATAAAAAATGTAAAACTTTTTTCAGTATTTAATACATGTAGTTCAGTTAGTAACTTTTTTCAGATAGCATGTTGCGTGTGTGCTGTTGAGAACTGTAAAGTTCACTGCAGAGGCAATTGCCTTCAGTCCTTTTGCATATAGCAATCATTCAGTTGAAGTTTGTTTTGCTGCTTACACAAATAAGGACCTTTTCACAAACTGAGACAAATAAACAAATATGCCAATTAGTAGATGGCTATGCCTTATCCTTTAGGTGTGGTAGAACTTTCTTTTAATACAATGACCATAGAAAATACTGGAGTTTAGTCTAATGCTCTCTAAAAGGTAATTATAGTTAAATACGAGTAGCTGTTTAGGGTTTCTAACTTTCTCTTATTCTTAAAGTTTCTAAACATCTGAACTTAATCTCCTTTGTAAGATAGCTGTCCTTTAGCATAGTTATACTAACTAGATTAGAAGTGCCCTCCCTAAGGTTTGTATACTGACAGCGATATTCCATTTAGGTTGAAAGTGGAATATATAGGAGAATACTTAAGGCTTTTAATTTAAGTCATAGTATAGACTTGCGTAAAGGTGTGCTTGATACATTTTTCTTTTATAACCTAAATTTTCCCCGTTAGTAATTACGAATACTTAAGTCACTTGTATGTACAGTAAGACTGTGATCCTACTGACAGTGGCTTTTAAGGGGGAAAATTAACTGTTACAGTCTGTGTATATTATCCTCTGTATAACATATAAAGTTATTCTTAATGTACTGTCACTTGACCTGATACGAATTTTATATGGTTTCAGTTATGGTTTATTTCCATTGTTGTGATTGGTTATGTAAAGTCTGTATTTAATCTTTAGGGTAGTAGTCATTTAAATTTTGTAACGTAGCAACTGAAAAAATAGCAGTTACCCTATCTTTTACCACTTCCTTGACCTCTCCCTTGTATCCCCAGAAAAAGACCCTGAAATGTGGAGGTCTTTTATATTCAAAGGAAAGGGCATTAAGCAGATGTTTAAGGAGCTGTTTTATAAATTTCATAGGTATTTCCAATGTTTTTACAAATATTTTAGGGGGAAAAGGATTGGCAAGCCACTGACATAATACTAGAGTGGAACACATCATCTCTTGGTAGTTCCTACTGGTAGTTGCCTATACTACCAGTTCTTTGTTCAAAACAAGTTTCCATAAAGAAAAAAAGCAATTAAACTCGAGACAAGAAGTTGCTTTTTGTTCAGCTGCAGCCTGAAGAACCCTTCTGCCAAAATCATCTGTAAATGAGAATAAATCTAATGCATCATAAAAAATGATGCAAGAACGATGGTAGTCAGCATTTCCATCAGCTGCCACTACTGCAGCTTTGTTTTGAATCAAGAAGTGGTGGTGGTCTTTCATGGAAAAATCCCACCGACAGATGGTGGGACCTCTTTATTGATCTTTTAATTCATAGTGAATTTAGAGGGCTGAAACTCTCCTCTAAACCTGTTTGCCAACATAAATACAACTTTGAAGAGATTTTTCTGGACAAAAACTAGAAAATTACATAGACTATGCAGTCGGCCCATGGAGGAGTTCAGTTCTGACAAACGAAATTTTACTCTGGGCTTGAACAGCACTTGATAGACAAGCTGACATTTGTGAGCGTGTTGATAGATTAGCTGACATTTATTCACATCACATACTTTAGCACAATTTATTGTGTTTAATGTGGGGATGTTTATGACTAGATTGGTTTTGCACGATAAAGCTGAAGCGCATTGCAAGGTGATTGTTTGAAATCCTATGTTTAAGCACTCTGGTCAGTGCTGTTAGTAACTCATTTTCGAGAGCACTAAAAAGAGAAACGCAAACCGGAGATACCCTGTTATGCTGCTTTTGTTAGAGCCACTAGGAATACCCTAAAAGGTCAAGGAATACTGACATGGATATTTTGGTCCCAACTACAATCCAGTCTGAGTGAGTCTGAAGTTCTTTGGCCATTTTTAATAGTCTTGAAGTTAAAAATTGCTTAGTTTTAAATTGAATTGAAAAGGATGTAATTTTTTTTTTAATTTTTTTTTTTCCTTCCCCGACTCCCCTTTTTAAGCATTCCAAAACAATCTCCTGTTAAAATACATTGCGTTTTATGATTCCGTACTTCAGCAGTAAGGTAAAATAGGTGGTTTCGTTCTGAATAATATTTCGTTGTTTTTCCTTCACCTTAATGTATCGTACAGTAGCTTTGAACACTCAGGAAATGCAGTAGTGTCCTAGCGCACACTATTTGCAAAACCACCGGCTGTTAAAACTAACCTGCAGATTTCTAAGGGGGAAGTGGGCAGAGGGAATTAGTGCAATTTCCGTGATAGTGACATGGGTATGCTATTATCAGACAATTGGAAACTTACCACGCTTAACCCCTGAGTTCCAAATAAATTTCAAAATTGAAAATTTTTAAACCTGTGTTTCTGTTGATTTTATGACTTTTCAGAGCAAGTATGCATATGTAGAATCATAATTTTCATGGCTATGTGGTGAACAAATTGCTAATATAATTAGTATTTGGGTAATAGGTTGTGAAACTGCATGTATAAAATTAAAGGGCTTTTTTCATAGTTCTGAACAGTTTCTTAGATTTGAAGTGTTTAGATACCTTTGTGCTCCTTTGAATTACAAGAAGTATGTGCAATTCTCAGAAACAACCAAGTGGATGGTATTCCTGAACAGCCTTGAAGAGGTTATTTTGAAGACTTCAGGTGTCCCTTAATACTCCTTTGTACTTGGTAAGCTAGTCCCGTATCTGATGGTTCAGATTTTAAACTGAACCACTGATTTAGCCATAAAACCTTCCAGATTCTTTACAAACTGTAAGCAATGAGAAAAGTCCTGCTGGGTTATGGTTTTTCATCATTTGAGTACGTATAAGCTGCTGAAGAAGCCTCTGACGGTCTCCAACATGAAACAGTCCGTGCCATCTGGAAAGATCAGAACTCCGTTCCACAAGACACAAAATTCCTTTTTGGTTTTGAGGTTGAAGAAAGGATTCACCATCAAGATTCACCGTGCCGTTAACATTCAACAGCTGCGTTGAATTCCATGTCTAAAAGGCATTTCTTAACACTAGTAAGTGTGGAAAATTGGTTGCCTCTGTCTGCGTTTTATCGCTGTATATCCTGTTTCACAGGTGGAAGTTGCAGGGGTGGCTGTTTGGTTTTTTCCCCCCTTGTTTTCACTCTTCCCATTGCAAGGGGCTTCCCAACACCTGCCTAAATCTGTTGGTTTATGTGATAGATAAAGCGGACAAGGAAATTAGCGGGGTGGGAGAGCTAACTTTTCAGTCCATGTTTTGTGTCCCTAGTTTTATTTATTTTGTTAAGTCTCAAATGTTACAGTATAATTTGGGAGAGTAACAGCTACTGCAGAGTCAACAGCAGCACTATGTTAGTGTGTAGGTACTAATGAGAAATGGCAGTTTTCCTAGCTTAAAACTAAGGGTGGAGGCTGTGATGTAAATTTAATTTCAACAATTGAATAAGAGAAAAATGGCAAGAACTCATTATTTTAAGCTTGAGTGGATTTGGAAATTAAACTATTATGCTGGTTTTAAAGACAAACCAAAGCTTGGCAGTTAGCAAAAACGGCATTAGGTAGTTTTTTCCCATTGAAAAAGTTCAACTTGGAAGGATTTTTTTGACAAATAATAAACAGGATTGGAGTTGGATTTCTTTTTAAATGTAGCTTATTAGGTGGCTTTTTAATGGGAAGATACCAGTGCTGTGAACTCAATGCGTTGCACAACGACTGGAAGAGCTAGAAGAGCGCACATAGTAGATTTTGTGATTACTATCAGTCACCTGTGAAGCTTGTTTGAGTGTCATCACTAGGGCAGCACAGAGAAAAGAACGGTGAGTTTTTACCAGTTCAAGTTTTAACAAGTGTTACATGTCGTGAAATAAAGTTGAGTATGTTACATCTAAAACGTAGGTTGTGGTGCAATCTCTCTTCTATGGGAGAAAGGTCACTGAGATGAAAAAAAAAAAGAGATATTTCTCTGTCATTGCCATGTTACTGTTTTATGTTTACAAAATTCAGGATTTTCCTCCCACGCTATGTGGGAGGAGCATCAGAGATGTAAGATTGTGATTGTTCTTTGACAAATGGAGTACTGCAACATTTTATCCTATTGAACTTCCCTACTCAGTTTTCAAGATGTTAATCATGTAACATTTTGTAGCCTCACTGGTTGAGGGTAGAATTGGAAAATTAAGTTAAAGGTGCTCCTGAAATATTTACTGCATTTTAGATTGGTGAAAGTGACAACTTGAGAGTTTTTAGATAATTAAAATCTCGCTGTACAGTGCTAAAGTTACTGGTTTTCAGGCTAGTTTTCTGATGAGTTTTTTGGGAATACAGGCATGGATTAATGCTACTCCTTATTTATTTTTTGCCAATTTCTTTCCTCAGCCGGAAGATACTTTGAAGTCAAAAACAAATACTGTTAATTCATTTAATGTTATTTCAAATTTAAAACTGCCTTTTCAGGTGAGAATTCATAGCTAAGGGTTTTCTTCCCATGAAAAAAATACTGCTGGTATCCTATTTGCAGTTAATAATAGAAAAACTTTCTTTCCAAAATCACCACTACACAAAAACATAAGTAACAGGTAATTCATGTCTTTGGTTGCTAAAAAGTCTTGTTACTCTGCCTAGTAAAACAGTGGGATACTTGTTATGCAGGTTAATTCACTCTTACATAAATAGTTACCAGTTTTGGTTGGTATCACCAAGCCTGAAAAATATCTAGAATCTAAATGCATTTGGCAAAAAGGATTTAATTTCTGTTTTTATACAGGGGAAAACCTCCTGCATTACCATACTAAATTGACATATAATGTTTTCTAGAAGTGATACTCCATTTGAGCTCAGAATTATTTGTGGCAAACTACTTGAAACATGTAAATGATAGATCAGTATTGCACTAACATTTAAGCTGCTTTCAGATTTGTCATAGAGCACTTAAATAGTGAAAAATATTTGACTTGAAATAGACAACTGTGACTTAACAAGAGAACTGGCTAAAATATTTAGCTGAAAATAGTCAAGTAACTGCTCATCCATTGTGTTTTCCTAACACAGCTCCATTTTCATGGTGGCCATATCCCATATGAAGTCTTGTCTTTCCTGAGGGACATTAAATAAATGCAAAGCAACAGGCTGGACCAGTGTCATCTTGGTGTACAGGCCTGCCAAACAAAATTCTGCAAGGTCTGTAAGTCACGTGCAGGGACCGGTGATGGCAGAATGCAGCCTGATGCACGCATTTGGAGGATTTGCTTCTCATCCCTCGGGAGCTGTGATAACTTGTTGCACAGCTCTGTAAGTTACCCGAGAAACCTCTTCTCCAGCAATTTTATCTTGCTTCTAGCAACACCAAACAGCTACTTAATTTTGAAAATTTCTTATCAGTATCTTCTTTATTGGTTATGAAGTCAGTCACTTCTGTGTAATCCTAGCAACAAAATCAACTAGGTATTCATAGACCTCTTGGGCTTACCTGAGAAACCTTCAGTTCACAGGTTAAAAAAAACCCAAAACTAAATTATGTTTGTATTTCAATTTCAAAGGTATTTCTTATCACTGAGCAGAAGCTGAGCCCTTGTATTTGAAAGACACGGTAAACACCCTGCTCGCATGGGCTCTGATGTGGAAGAACTTTTAATAATTACATAACCTTGCACTTCTTAATGTTTTCATTGATTTCATTGAGTATAGTCCAACACAATCCTCATTATTTAAATTTTTATAGCCTTTATCTTCATAGGTATTTATCTTTACAGCATTTATAAGAATTGGAGGATTACTGGTGCCAAAAAACATGGTTTGACAATTACTACAAATCGGTAATTACGGCATATTACTAAAACAGGCAGTTCCATTCCTTTCCCTGGCCACATGTCCTTCTTCCCCTGCAGTAATTATGTGTGTCCACAAAAACTGTGTGTCTACAGAATAGGAGAGATTCTTCTTCTGATCTGATGGAAAATTATTTTGGTAGCTTAGTCTTGCCGTGGATAAGCTGAAAGCCACAGATCACGCAGTGACTGTAAAATTGTCAAATACTGGCCAAAAGAAGAAATGGAAGCATACGACAGCTAAGAACAGGATGATCCTCTTCTGCAGATGCTACACTTGCAGCAGATCAGGAATAAGGTGAAACCTTTCCCTTAGTCTCCCTTCATCCCTTTGAAAGTCCTGGGATGGAAGCGGTAACGTGCCTGTTACTATCCAGAACTAAGTAAGGTAAAAATGGAACAAGCCATTTTTGAAAAAGCTACATTATCGCTACAATAAAACCTCAACAGGTCAAAGACATCTTGCAAATTTAGGGTATTTTTCATTTTTAGCTATGTATGCATGTTCTTTCAGAGTCTTGATATAATCTTGTCTTGGTTTGATTCTACATCTTTTACTTACATGATGCAGACAGCGTTTCCTGCAGGTGCACGAAGCTTGTGTTTATCAGAAGATCTCGGTTCCACAGGCATTTTAAGCTCGGTGCCCTTCCTGAAACTGGCAGGCAGGAGTGGAAGGAGAAGTTGGCACAACTCCTCTGAGAGGTATGTCGTCCTCCACGCTCGTGAGATGCGGTCTCCTGGCACTGCAGATTATGGTTGCTATGCCACTGGACTAACAAGGGCAGGTTAACGTTCTGTACAGTTGACTTCTGTGTGGGAAGGAGATAAGATGGAAAGCTAAAAAAGTACAGTGGACACAGCCAAAAGCAATCAAGCTCCTGTGTTGTTATAGTGACAGAAACTGTAAAGAAGCAGGCAGTGATCGTTCAATATGTAGAAGAATGACATTAAAAAAAAAAAAAAAGGAGAGCAGAGTTAAAAAATGGTAATGTTTGAAAACATTATGGATAATGGAGGGAATGGCATATAAAATTATAGGGACCCTAATCAAGAAACGTATTTGACTTTTGTGAAACTGGCTAGATAGATCAGAAAATTAATAAATGCAGTTTGAACATCCGTTGCATTTTTCCTGTAAATGTAAGGTAATGCAAACTCTGAAGAAGAGTGGCTTTTTAGATCAAATTCATGAATATTTACAAAAGCAATTTTAGTAGGAGGTACAATTTTCATTATTTGCTCTACACGGTTTTGATATGCGAGTCATAATCACGTATTTGATCAGATCAGTGCAAGATAGCTTCTGAAATAATGAAGATAACAGATGAAATTCCTCTTACCCCTAAAGTTGTGAATATTTGGGACCTAGGACACTGATTCTTGAAGTCTCTGGAAAAACTTAGGTTGACTGGTGCAGGAACAGGCTGCATTAGTCAAATAATAAAGCTTTCTTTTTTAAAAACCAAACGGTTACTGCGTTGGCTATCTCTACACCTGCAACAGATTAGGAAGGGTTAACTGCAAAAGTGTTTTCTTCTACATTTTGCATAGGTAAAGGTCAAGACTGAAAGGAACAGCAAAATGCAATATAACCAACTCCTTGTGAAATCTACCCACTCTGGGATTTTGGGCCTTTCATTGCTGACGTTACTGAATAACTTACGAGCCATCACAAAATGAAGAATGAAACTGTATTTAAGGAAGAAAATACTGATATTCACATACATTCTTTCTGGGAGTCTACTAATAGTGTTTTGTTTCTTTATTATGCTTAAGGGATTGAATCCCTTTGGCCTTATGCACTGCACAAAAACACGTATTAAAAAGCACTCTCTGCAAGCCTGGTTACTGAGGTGTGGGGAAAGGGAAAAAACCACAGGGGTAATTCTCCAGCTGCCCCTATTCCCATGATGATGACGATGATGAGCTAAAAATGTTGCACGTATATATTAGGCAATTGCATGACACTTTAAGAAACAAAGATGTGACAACAGTGATAACAGATACCTTTGGTAGTCCTGTAAGAATAAATTCTACTCAAAGTGAGTTAAGGGATGGGGGCGGGATTCTGGTCACGAGTTTCAGCTGCAGAGTAATGCTTTAGTTTCTTACATATCCAGTTAAGTTATGGTGGGTAGCAACTCATTTGTGCTTTATTGTTTATGTGAAGAGCAAACTGCCCCTTGCTTTTCAGACTTGCTATCCTCAGGAATGGGATTTGCAGCATAGATGAAGTTATCCCAGTAAACAACATTTTAGTCCAAAATGTGGTAGGTACCTTGTTTTTAACATTGCAAAGCTCTGTGTGATAGGGAAAAAGACTTCTCAAACATAAGGACAGTTAAAAGCTATGATTTTTTGCGAAGGTGGCTTTTTATCCAGAGATAATTTTTCTTTATTACAGAGTAGAAGTTGTATTTGTACTGATTACAGTTAGCTTAAGACTACAAAGCTGATCTTTCCATGCAAAACCAGCTTGCAGTCTATGAAGTGTGCTGGCATGCATAAGCTTATTATGCCTTTTTGTATCTCCTGACCTTGAACAGGGTTTTCTGGAAGAGGGTTGAGAAACTGAATAGAATGGATTGAAATCAGTTTTATCTCTACTGTGATTACATCAACACAGATAGTCAATATGTCCATGTTTATAGCCGAACACATGTCCATTGCTTAAACTTGATGTTCTTGCTATCTTTGTGGCATATGGCATTAAGAAATGCATTTTAGGATAAACATATGTTTGGATCACGCAAAACAACGTCTAGTAAAACAGAAACAGCTATGTTCCACTTCATGTTCTAACAGCCTAAGTTAGTTCTGAAGAACTGGAGGAAAAAGAAACCTTTACCAGATCTAAATGTCTACTTAACACAATAAATCCTATGCAACCTAAATGGTTGTTGCGAAATCACATAGTACATAAATACTGACTTACAGGGAAAACACACAGAGCAAGACTCTTCCGACTTAAGTGTTAGATATGAAGTCAGTACAGCAATGCCAGCTTGCACAGCGTCAGGAGCCCATAGTTGGTGACTGAGCACTGAGGTTGAATTTAGAGAACAGAAAGTATGGGATTCTGTTCACATCACGACACTTTTTCCATCCTTACTTTTGGTCAGCTAGTCTCCTTTCCTACTCAGAAATTGACACATACTCAATTCTGTCAGCAAATTCCCGCGAAGCCAAGAGGCTCGTTTCCTTCTGCAGCTACCTCACAGGGCAAGGATACTCCCGCTGCCTTCTGTTCTTCCCTTTAACAAACCCCAGAAGTTTCTGTGCTCACTTTACCATCGACAACCCTGCTGATGCTGGATACAAGTTGGAAGCTGACGCTGTGTTGTGCTGGGTTTTTGTTTTCCCTGACGCAGCCGCTTTCAAAGTTGAGGACGCATAAAAACATACCGGAAGGTAAAGCTTGTAGGTAGAAGTAGTACCTTGCATCACACTAAATAATACAGTTAAAGAAAGTAGGCAGGCTTTCAGATGCACAAACCTTCTTTAGGTCTAAAAGTAAAGCAGCAGATTCCGAAGGCAAATACAAACTGAGAAGAACTGGTCAATAATTTAATTGGATGTGTATTAGGCTGTCTCTGAAGGAAAAATCAGGTGCTCCTGATGGGGCAGCAGTGACCTAAGCGGATTCTTTAGCATCATCGGGAAGCGTGGGTGTGAAGGGATAGAGAAAGGTACTCCAATGTTTTTTGGAATGTACAGCGAGATCAGCGGGGAGATGGAGATTACAATGAGCTATAAAATCAGTATCTCTATTAAATCCTTGGTTTTGCATATCCACTAGGATTATGAGGTTTATGGGTTTGTCTTTGGAAAAACATTTTGAAGGTTTATCCTGAGGATCCATTAGGTCTGAAACACTACAGCTGGAATAACTGTTTTATTATAGAAGTGTTTCTGCAAGTTGCTTAATTTATTGATTGCACGCTGGTTGCTTCTAGCGAGTGGTGCTTGTTTATGTTCACCTACGCAGTTACCACAAAATCATCCAGTGCAAAGGACAGAGGATGTTCCAGTCCGGGAAGGGAAAACGGAGAATCCAAAGGCGGCTCCCATTTAACACACCCCCATGCTCATTTGGACGTGTGAGCCACCAGACCGCCACTGCAGAAAAAACGGATTAGCTGAAGACCTGTGGCAGAGCAGCAGGGGAAGCACAGAGAAACGCCGCCCCCCCCTCGCCAGGAGACCCCCTCCTCGCCCCACGCCGCAGGCAAGGCCTTCTCCCACAGCA
>VZTL01005966.1:95668-111788 GCA_013400535.1 Scopus umbretta | reverse complement strand
TATGATTCTATGATTCTGTAAGTATGATTTCAGCTTCTGAAGATGGCCTGGGGCTTCACTGAAGTCAGTACAAGAAGGCCCTATAATTAACCGCACAGACTGCTAACCTCCTTGAGGGCAGGCCCATGTCTTTTCATTCCACTCTGCCTGGTAGAGCATATCACAAGCTCAGCAAACCACCTGCGTTGAGTTTTCTGCATTTCTGGCAAAGATCCATGATTTCTTTTGCTCATTGTTGTTTATAGCAGAAAATGGAACATGAGGCAGCAACATTGCTCTTTACAAGGGAAAAACTGAGATTCTCAAAGTGATCTCATGACTCCAAACAGAATCAGACGATAAGCTTGGGAAGCTTACCTAGCTATAATGGTGCCTTGTACCAATCAACAGCCCAGGATTAGTAGGATTAAAGTAAATCTTATTTCTGGCCATGCATGTCTGAATTTCAGCTTGGCATATAGTCAACAAAGCAACTGCCTTTTGCAAGGTAGTGTGACAAATTTCTTTTTCCATACACGTTATGAAAAAAAAAAAAAAGATGTTCTCGAAAAGTCTGTGAAGTGCTCTGTTTTATCTGTGGAGATGATGCTAAAATTGGAGCAGAACGAAATGTTCAACTTTCATTTTATAATAGAGTGCAACAGAAGCACATCATGAAGTCACACGTTTGCATCTGTTTAGGTGAGGTAGAAGGAGGGTTTTCTTTTGTCTTTGCCATATACTTCTTCTCCATACACCACACCCAAGTCCTCCAGATGAAATACTTTGTATTATGAATAATGTTCCCTTTTGTACCAAGAGTATTTAACCACAGGTGAACATTGGCTGACACAATTCAATACTTAGTCAGATGCGATGAAAAAAAGGAAGTTCAAGGACATGAAAGGAGACAGGTATGCAGAGAAGTGAAGGAACTGGTATTTTGCAGTTGCAAAGATGCTGAGATTGCAAGCATTAAACAAAGCATGAGGCTTACACCTACATGAACATACTTATGTTTTGAATGACCTTTGCCAGCCGTTTTCCTCGTAAATAGAGACACCATTTCTAAAAATGACAGTTTTAAGTCTAATTCTTCATAGTGATAATTTCTCAGTAACGACATTTCTTAAAGATCTCTCAATGTTTTCCTGAAATCCTGATCTCTCTTGTGCTTGTGGCTAGTAAAGAGTCTTCTCTTCAGGTACCAGATGGAGGCATGCCCCATGTGCGGACATGGCCAAACCAGCGTGGTGCAGAAGGCAGAGCTCAGTCCCATCTCAGGAACAAATGAACTGCATTTCTCCTGCTCTCCAGGTTTCTCCTCTGTACTGTGGAGTTGCTGACTGTGACAAATACTAATGGCTACAAAATACGAAAAACATTTGTAGTAGGTATGAAATGCCATGTCTGCATTTTCGATGTCTCCGACTCCATCCACCTTCGGTAGGACTATTTGAAGCACCGAGTATGTACTCCCTGAAACCAACAAACCTTTTAATCTATTCCAAATGAAGTGTTACTTGGGACGATTAACAGTGGTAGAGGCTGCTCCCTGAACTGTAAAAAGCTGAAGTTCATCACCCCTTCAGGCAGGGATTAACATCTTCATGTTTGGAACTACTGCTCGAATACCTCCTCCCTTCTTCCCTCCTGATGCTGGGTGGAGGGATGAGCTGCCTGCTCCACATTTTACAGCTTGAAAGTTTCTGAGCTGGATGCTAGCCATTAAAAATGGCAGAGCTCCGGTGGCATCACTCTGATTTATGGGAGCAAAGGATCTGACCCAGCGCTTATGGTTATTTTATTCTATTAAAACCATGCCTTTAAGAGTAGATGTCTGTACATAAGGGCTGCCTGCAACTCTATCTGTCCCCTGTGGTCTGAGGCCTGCTGCTGCTGCTGTCCTCTGGAAGCAAAGAGTAATAACAGCTTTTTAATCTGAATACAAACAGGTATAAAGATCATGCTGTCAAGAAACAACACATCATGTAACAGCAGTGCTGCTCTAAAGGTGTTTTTTCAGTTTTATAGGAGTCCTCAGTCCAAAATGGAAGCCTTAGAGCAGGTCCGGTAAGAAATCTAATGCCAGCAGTGAATAGTAGTAAATATCTTTTAAGGGGTGAGATTCAGGGCTTAAGCGATACTTGTGCAGATACAGGCCTACGTTAATGTTACCAAAGCAGAGTCAATGGGCCAGTTGGTCAGCTGGTACAAAAGCAGCCTAGCTATACAGAAAGGCAAGTGTACCCATTTCATTTATTGCTCATCATTATTAAACAACTCATCCATTAAGCTACCAGGGACATAGCACTTTCCCTCCAGCACTTGTGGCTGTCTACCAGCTCCTAATAACAAGAATTTAATAAGGGGGCCTCGGACAATCATCTGGGATGAAGGGCCTGATGCCACTGAAGTCATCGGAGCTGCGCCATGTGACACCAACCCAGAGATGTAGCCCCATGCGCCCTTCAGTTCACGCCAACCCAAACATGGGCGCTCGCTTCTCACTTCACAGCTGCATTAGGCTCTTGCTGGGAACACCTTAACCCCAGGAAGGCTGGAGAACAAGGGGGCAGATATGTGTTGAAATGCACAGCCCATTTCCTAAACCCTTCCCTCCTTCCCCTGGGACTACTCCTTTGGTGGACCCTGCTGCGAAAGGCTCTGGGGCATATGGAGACCTCTCCAAACTGCACCCCAGAGGTCCTCTGCTTTTCCATTGCTACTAAAAGTAGAGGGAAGTTTGGGTGAAAAGGCTTTGCAACCGTGAAATCTGATAGCCAGGACCTGAAGGTTTCTAAATGCCATCCTGGCGGGAAGGAAGGTTGCTAGCTTTTCTTGGTGACTCCTTATTCCTTGACCACAGCATTCCTGCTAAGCCTCATCTGAGGCCAAACACTTTTCATGGCCCTCCCATCTTTTTGTTTCACTTCTTTGTAATGCATATAGAGTGTTAATTGCCTGATAATTTACTTCCTATAGTCCACACACTTTGCCTTTACACAAGATTCACTTCGACAGTTGATGTGAACTGCTCCAGTCAAATTCCAATACATTCACATGAGCTGTATAGATTGTTCCCAGCATTTTTAGGATGCGTTTGAACTTCTGTAGAAAAAAAAAATTAGAGGCTATTCCTCAACAGTGACCCGCACTGGATTGTAAGCCTTAACCTTTGTTCTCCTCATCTAAGGTATTAAATTAATTATGGAGAGCAAGATAAGTAGCTCTCAAGAACAATTTGTGCTTTAGTAACTCATTTTGTGTAACCTAAGACCTTATACTTGATCAGTGGTGTTGCAGTGAATTTTTAATGTGTTCTGCACATGGATTTTTCTGAATTGCCACTTCAGGTTGATTTTACTTTACAGTCCTCAGTGTTGTATGCTTGTCCAGGCAGACTCACAGGACTGGAATTCTGCATCTGGTTTTGAAGCAGAAACAATATTGTTGAGACATTTTGCCTGTGGTAAGATTTTAAATGTTGCGTCAAATGTTAAAGTAGTACAAATGTAGGTAAAGTTGTAGGAACAAGGCTGAAAAAGGTACTTCTTTCCTCATGCTTCTCCTTCCTCTTGATTGATTATCAAAGCTTTTTTTGAGTAAGAGATTAGATACAATTCCAAAAGCAGTATAGTCCTAAATATTCTGGGTACCGTATCTCATTTGAATAGCTGTCCTGAGACATCCTCTAGTGAACAACGTCTCTGCAACATCATTGCCCCTGCACAGAAGGGAGCCTAGCATGGGTAGCACAGGCCATGCTGTAAAGAACCAGAGGGAGTGCTCTTGGTTCTTATGTAGGTACTCAGAACATTTTTATTTGCCCTTACAGCCTTGGCTGCTGTCAAGATAGGTGCAAACCACTAAATATTCCTAACTAAGCCAAAAGTTTATATTAAAGTAGAAACAAGCACACATCATTTGGAAACTAATATTGATAACAGACACCTTAGCAGCCGTGGAGAAATCCACATAAAACTCCTAACTAAGAGTTCAAGTACAACGGTCTGGGATAAGGGTGTTGACATTGTTTTTACAGGTAAAGTATCCAATTGAACTGCCATTCCAGTTGATGAACAGGGAGGTGTTTTCTTGTTGAAGATTATGGGTGACGAATAGATGGTATAGTGCCTTCAAAAAAAGTCTCCATGCAGCAAAAACCATACGTGATGATCCAGTACCACCTCCTGTAAGCTGGTTATCCTACTCGCTGTTCTCACCTACTTAGATTGGGTAAAGTCAGCAAGGTACTTTATAACCACTGTTATACTGGCTGTTATAGTGGCTTTAACCACTGTGGCTGACTGTGGCCACTCTCCTTTTCTGATGTTTTCCCCCATATATCTCATGATCCCTCAAAATCTTCCAGGGGTCGTTGCTTCTCTGCCTTCCAGATGAGAAGAGCAAGACACTCTAGGAAGTTCACTGAGAACCCTGATACTGCTAATCTTATACAGAAAGTGTTGAGAAATATTGTGAGCATATCCTGCTCCATAAGGGAGATATTGTGGCCCAGATTCATTCCACCTGACTCTTGATGCTGGCTTGTAACTGAGATGTCCAAGCTAGGCAGAGAGTGCTTCTATAAAGCAGGGTCAGATACAGGCATTTTTAGAGCACGATTCTGGTCTTAGCAAGATAAACAACTCACTGACACACAACTTTACTTAAAGAGTGAGTACAGGAGTTCTAGATACCTTTCTTATGTTTATAATCACAGTTAAGAGACTCATGTTAGGGTCAGAGTACCCCCCAACCTGTGCTTTTTCCACAACCTCTCTCCCCACTTCTTACCTCACCTGCCCTCAGGGGCCTCTGCTCACAGGGAAAAGTCTGTGTCAGGGGGTGATCCTGCTGTACACCCAATATCATTTTATCGTTGCCTGCAGGGAAAGAAATCTATGCAAAGGAAATGAGAACTATAACAAGTTATACAGCTCTACTCAGATGCCCTGCACTCAAGACGTAGCCTTTTTATTTCCAGAAACATTACTTTCATTTACTAACTTCTGGGTTATTTTTCTTTCAGCAATAAATATTCCATAACACCCAAGCTGTTTTAAATCTCTCTTCTAGCAAAAAAATTAAATCTCCTGAGCCCTCTTGTTCTCTGAACAGTATTATATCGGATTAAACTTTTCAGCAGGCATTTTGACACATCTGCACAAATGTCAATAAAATTAGAGCAATAAGGGACAATAAGAGAAAATTCTGAAAATCAAAATGGAATAAATGTAGACCTAGGTGGGTTTTGTGCCTGGCTTGGTTTTGGGGGTTTTTTGGACACACAGTTGTAAAATGTTGGTGATGCCCATTTAATAATGCTGCATTAATCCCATTTGGTGTCATCAGCCATATGACACCTCTTGTCCTAGCTCTCCCAGCTAGTTCAGAAAGCTCTAAATAAAAATACGTATTGGAAAATACCTAGTTTTCCTAGGTGTTGAATGAAAACAGACAAGCCACCCTGACCAAAATATTTACCTTGTCCCTTTAACTCTCTGTTCATTGCAGACTGACCTGAGATCTGGGACAAACAAATATTCATTTTTGAACCAGTTTAACTCTTTGATGTGATATCTTGTGGCTCTTTTGCAGTAGATATGCATGTGGCTCTAACAATTGTAACTGTGTCAGGTTTTCTGATATTATGCCTCAGCACTGTGTATCTGATGCCGTGTATGGAGACAAAACGCACTTCAGAGAATGAACTTGTAAGTAATAACAGAAGCTGCCTCTTACAAGCAAATGCAAGTGCCTGTATACGATGTTCAAGATCTCAAGAACACTTCAAAATACTTTCTTCAGGACAGGTGCAAATTACTCAGTAAAGTGGTAAGCTTTACTGTGTCCCTATAACATTTGTGCCTCCTAAGGTACACAGAGATGGTTCTCTATCATTAATGATAGACTTAATGAACTGAGCTCCTGTAGTCTCTTTTCTACAAGTCGAGAACTTCAGTTGTGCCATGGTTTGGATTTCATACACTTGAACATCTCTGCACTGAATTTATAAGCAACATTGTTCAGAGTATATCTGAAAATGAATAGCAACAGAACAACTGTTTGGATTGCTAGAAAATAGGAATAAGTTTCCTTGCAAAGGTTGCTGCTACTCCATCATCTCTTATTGATTCAGGTGCTACTTTTCAGGTTGCTAACTACTAAGGGCATCTTAAGTCCAGTTATCAGTCGAGCAATTGGTTGCCATGGAAACAGTGGGACATACCTTTGGGCATCTTTGGGGCCAAATTTTAGGTGAAAGTCTCCGTGGGAAAATTGTCATTGTGAGACAGCCAGGTTTTAAATCAAAGCCAAAGGACCTCAGCTTAACAAAGGACTTGAGAGAGATGTGGCTGGCCCTGTCTCTTTTGATAACCAGGGACTTGTAACTAACGGAGAAGCTGGGATTA
Source organism: Scopus umbretta (assembly GCA_013400535.1). Taxonomy (NCBI): domain Eukaryota; kingdom Metazoa; phylum Chordata; class Aves; order Pelecaniformes; family Scopidae; genus Scopus; species Scopus umbretta. The sequence goes on along the minus strand of VZTL01005966.1, from coordinate 105,390 downwards.
GCCATGGATAAAGCAGACAAAAACACACACAAGGGACCTTGTAAAGAAGATCTTAAAAGAGACAGTATGTCAAAGCATGTCCATACTGATGTAAGCAGGAAAGTGGTGGGGAGTGATGTTTGTTCGCATGCTTACTGTGTTTTACTAGTGCAACTGTTAACCTATATGTAGACGCTGTTTCCGCTATGCATTGCATTGGCTTTTCTGTCAGTTCTCCTGATATTACTGATAATAGCAGTATTAAAGGCATTCTTTTTCCTCTTGGGGAAAAGAAAATTACCTTAACAGACTTGCTTTCTCAGTAAAGGAGACATACAGCTTCATGTAGGTTACAGTCCCCTGAAATGCTGCTACATTTCAGTACATGTATGAGGAATCAGGGAGTTCACCCAGGCTGGTTTCAACAGATGCAACTCAAAGTCTAGTTGGGAAGTTTTTTGTGTATTACCAAAACTCTTTTAATACTCTCTTGTTTCTGCACCTGCAGGAAATACTGTGTCATCTGCCAAAACCCAAATTTCAAGGATTAGCTAATAACATTTTCTTTGAAAAAGAGAGCTGATTCTTAACCACTATTGTGAGTCTTTGAAGTCTCTGTAATCTATTTTCCCTGGCTGTTTTAATGAGCCTTTGAATGTTACTCTGCAATTTCTTTTTTTCTTTTTTTTTTTTTTTTTTAATTTGGTGGGGGAAGGGAATATGCACTCACTTTTCTCCAAAGAATTTAAAAAATTCATTATTGCAAGTAACTTTCACAGTGCCAAAACACTAAGTTATGTGGTATCCTTTGAGTGCAACTATGGTAAACAAATCATAGTTTTGCTGGATTCTCCATCCCAGAGGTTAATGAGATGTGGAAGAAAAACCCAATTAACTCATATCTGAGTTTGGGTCTCTTTTAACTTCATGTAGACCAGCTATCTGTGGAGTTTCTTCTGATTCTCCTTGGTATCCTATTCTCTGAACTACTCTGTATTCTTTATGGGGTGACTACATGTATGCCTATGCCATGATTTCAACAGTGTTTAGAAAATAGGCGCAGCTAACCCTAAACCACTTATCTTTGGAATCCATAACAGGACAGGAATGGCAGCATGGAGCTCAGCTGTGAGTTTTGTGTTAAGCTTTTACAGTGGGTTTTACAGCTAAATTGTTGCATCCATGATACTAAACCAAAGTAGCGAGCTCACTGATCCCCACGCCATGTTTCAGTCCTTGCTATGAGTGCAGGCACAGCCTGGCTCATCTATCCTGAGTCGCCACTGACCTTCCCTTATTTTATATCAGTGTAGGTAGCTCATTTGGTTCCAGCGGATATATACTTGAGTCTCACCCATCACTGACCAGACACGACTTTCCTGAAGCCGGGCAGTGGCTCCTTGCACCAGCTCGCAGCCCACTGCCAGGAATACTCTTGTCGACACGTGCTGCGGTTGTGCTGGCACGCCTCACCTCTCCAAAGCATGGAGGTCTCCATCCCCGACCCAGCCTGGCTGCCTCCAAGAGGCATCCCAGCTGAGGCCACCAGGGTGGAGGGGGAAGGAGCCATTGGTGGGGGTCTCAGTCTCACGAATCAAGGCTGCAGTCCTACGTCGGGGATGTGGACCTGACTCTGTGTTTGCGCTCTTGAGTGCTAAACTTCATGCTGCTGTGCTTGACAGCCCCAGCCTCCCTCCCCGTTTCTGTGCAACCACAACCACAGACTCGCTGTCGATGCCTCCAGACAAGAGAGAACAGGCCCCAGCCTGCGCAACTTCTTCATTAGTGTTGCTTGAAGCCGTAATTAGATAATATGAGAGGGTTTTCCTCTTGCCAGCAGACAGAGTTAATGTACAAAATCTGAAGTAATTATTTTAAGTATATTGCAGCTCAACTGTAAACAGGAAAGGGATGGGTTTTTTTCTGTACACAAGGAAGGGCGCCCATTAGGCAGAACACAGAAAGGGTAGATATGAAGGTGGGTAACTGTATAATAGCTCTGTTTATCCTTAAAATAAATGCAGTTTCTAATGACTTTCCATTATTTAGCATGTTTCTGTATCTCTCTAAAACCCCAAAGATACCTCTTCAGTTTCTCTACCATATTTTTCTGGTTTAAGAGCAGATGACTTATTATGTTTCTATAAACTTTGTTTTCCTTTGAAACGATAATCACTTACTTCATCAGACTTTTTCTATTATGGTGCATTTTCAGAGCACTTAAAGTATTACTTGTTAGTTAAGCAAAACGGGAAGCCGATTTGACTGGCCATGATGAAACCACGAGTGGTCTCAAACTAAAAATCATTTATATCAGATGAAGATTCTTCCTAAATGATGGGCTGGTGGCTCTGCCTCCAGCACTGGTACTGCCACATGTAGGAACTATTCAGCTTGCTCAAGGGTACAAGCCAGCCTTTGCTGCTTTACGGTAAGATTTAAAACATTAATGTTGAGGGTGCCTTTCCCTTCTGTTGGTGGAGGGTTGGAAGCACTGCCAAGCCACTGAGCGTAAAGCTACGCTTTTTGTCTCCGTTGTGGACAAAGATGTGGAAGAAGGAATTAGCCCACCTACTAAGCAATTATTTATCTTTTGTTATTTTTATTTCTTTCAAAATCAAAGAGTTACTCCTGGCAGACAAACTTTTATTCACAATGGAAATCATACAGCTGGAAAGAGTACGTGCAGGGCAGCATGAGCTTTTGCATTTACTTGCCCCAATGGTCTTCAAACCTGATTTGCTCCCTTTTTTGCTATTTTGGACCCCTGGAGCATGGGCTTTCTGGTAAATTATACTTTTGCCACACTGAGCTGGAATATGGCCTGCATACTGCAGGCCAGAGCTTGAAATACCCTAACATGATCTCCCTTATGAGTCTCGAAATGTGAAACCAGCCTGATTCGCTCTTCCTCTGCTGGAATCCACATCAGGAGCTTGCTTAAAACTGCTGCGGGATGGCTGGCGTGAGGCGCTGCAAGGAAACCTGCAATGTGGACCTCCTCTCTCAGAAATGCAAAGCTAGCTTGCTCTCCAAGCAGCATCCAGGGCCGGGTGAGATAAGGTCGTGCCACAACACAGAAAGGTACAGGTGAGGTGAACACCCACCCGACCAAACTGAAGTTCCTCCTCTCTGGGAGAAGCAGTGGGAAGCATGGAGGCACCGACCTGAGTTGGCCTTTCCCAGAGTAGCTCCTTCCTCAGCTCCTCACCATAAGCGTAAAGGGTGGAAGTGACATTTTACTGGCCTCGACTTGGTGACATGAACTGCAAGCTGGATTGACACCAGAATACAGAAATTTGAAATTACTTCCACATTTAGACTGTATGATAGAGAGTTAGGACACGTTCAGCATGCAATCAGCACGTGCCAAATTATTTTGGGAAGTGTAAAAACGCGTGTTGTTAATATTGAACAAATGATCATCTGTGGATGATGGGGTTTTCACCTTCTGTTCCCAATAAATCTTCCTGTCTCTGTACTAGTGTTGCTCCTACTACACAGGCAAAATGTCAGCTGAGGTCAGCCGAGTCCTGAATCAAGACTGCAGACTTGGCTTGATGTGCACAAACCGCCTAACGCCAGCAGGCAAAATTAAAGAGAACAGTGAAAGTACCCACAACGTGCAGTTTAAACCCCCACTGCTATCAAATCAAGTGCAATTAAGAAGTCAGAGCAACAAAGAGGGTGGATGGATCTCACACTGGAAGTAAAACATCTTCTTTCTCCCTTCCGTTTCCCTTGAGTGAATTACTTTTCATTATTTTTGCCTGCCTCTTCATCATGGTTTCTTAAGATATGTTAACTTTTTGTCATCCTGAATGTTCCCACTTTGGACTGTAGAGTTTGAATTAACCACACTTCCCCAGCATAGGCTGGAGACTGGCTTCATTGCGCTCCAGCTGAGGCCACTGGCAATTTTGCCCCAACAGAGCTCTCCTATATAAAATACAGCCTGACTTCAGTTTGAGACCTTTGTCATCTGTAGAAGTACCCACCTGCCCTTTCCTAACACACAGCGGCACAGCCCACATGGTAGAGCCTAGCTTCCCTGAAGTCCAGCTTGGAGCTGGAGGCCAGTCTACCGGCACAGTCACTCTGCTGTGCTGTGTTCTGGTATGGAGCCTAGGAAGGGCATCCTAAACGTCCTCTGCATAACTCCCTTCTTCTGAGATGACAAATCGAGAACCAGTATTCTCTAGGATAACAGTGTAGATACTCACACCCATCATATTAGAGCAGCTGGAATCATTTAGTGTTTTTGGGGGGACCCTGAAGTTTGCCAGCAATTCCCAATTTCCCACTTTGATTTGGTCTTGGATTTATTGCACATTCCTAACCATTATTATTTTTAAAGGCTTAAATGATAACAGTATTTAAACAGCTTGCTTTTTTTCTTCCTTGACATCTCCCAGGGCTAATAGTCAATGGCATGTATGAATGTGAAACTAATATCGGTATCAAAGGAAATTACATCATTCGCTGTTCAGAGGGATGCTCCAATGAGGATTTTTCCTGACTAGCAATGCCAGACAGTAATGATAGAAAACATTCAGTAGGTGTGCACTTAACATGAACTTGCTAGAGAGATAAGGAAGTTTCCTTATTAAAACAGACGTTTCTTACTAATAAAATTCAATTAGCATGTCAGCCTTGACTTCAGGCACATTTTAAAGGAAGTTTCAATTTAATAATCACTCTTCAGTTTGAAATGTCATCCCTACTCTGATTACACGTAAACTCTTTAACAACGATAATTAAGAGAGTTTGGAGAAAGGGAGTCAGCTTGCAGTTTTTTAATTCTGTTTTGCCGGCACGGTATGATTTACAGCACCTTGTGGAGTCCAACTATTCCTTTTGCTACAGGTACACACACTCCTGCAGGCCCTGTATTTTCCCCGCTTAAACCCGTGTCTAAAACAGGGGGGTCGTAGTTTAAGAGTGAAAAGGATTTTGGTAATACAAATACTAACAACTACTAGTAAGGGCTGTAGCGGGCTGGATCACTGTAAGCTGGTGACAGCACATGAGTGCCTGGGGAAATCCAGTTGGACAGGAGAGAGAGATTAACACAGAGAAATACTCGCCGCTCTAATGCCCGTACGTGTCTTACCAGGAGGTGCGAGGGAAACAGCTCTACTGAGAATCGTAAAATTCTCCTTTCCAATGAGCAGTGAGGAAAAAGGGTGCCCAGGCCCAGAGGAAAAAAGAAAATTCAGACTGCACAGCGTTAGCGGTGACAGCAAAGGGGCAGCAACAGTGTATTTGTGAATATTGTGAGAGATCGCAGGGGCAGGGATGAACAGGGAATATTCATACTTGTACCTATCCATACCTGTTCATATAGCAGCTCCTAGAAGAGACTGGCGGTCTCTTGCATGCTTTGTCAACACTCGCATAGGTGATTGTGACAATAAATTCGCATGGAAGCAGGAACTAGAAGTAAGAAGATGTGTGCCTCAGTACGTTATCAGTGTTGCCTTCAAAGGCCAGATCACATTGAAGGACAAAATCACCTCCGTGTCCCAAACAGAAGAGCGTTTTGGGGAACATAGGACATATAGTCAAAAGCTGAATTACCAGCCTTTTGCCCAAGTAAGCCATTCAAACCCAGGAAGCCTCTTCAGCAAAAGTATTTCCCAGCTAAAATCCTAACGTCCCGTGTTTTGGACATGACGTTAACATGGTCAACATGGTTTCCTGCTGAAACAAACTGTCAGGGCTGAGAGTCCAAAATGAGCAGGTCCAGAGTCACAGTGAACTGCCCTGGCTGTGCTGCTTTCCTGCCTTATGGGCTTTTACCTTTTACGTGGCCTTGGTGCGATCAATGAACGTCACTGTCGGGTCTAAGTGCAGAATGGCAGCTGAACCTTGAAGGGAGTTTCCCAACAAGGCTACTTTTTGCTAGCCTAAGTGGGTACAGGTTTGGTAATGTTGTGTCTGTGACATCTTTGCTGAGAATAATAAATAAGCGATATACTTGGGGGGGGGGAGGGCTAGCATCAGCGATGACAGATGCCACGTTATGGTCAAAAGGCCACAACTTCATTAATATGACACCTAAAGGCATCCTCTAGACAGCCGTGGAAAGAGGAGGAAATGACAATAGCCTACAGCACTCATCAGCCTCTCCTCCCTTTCTGGCAATGCAGAGCAAGACATACTGCAGCAGGCCAGAGCAGCCCTGCCAAACCGGGTGAGATTACCTAATCCCAACTCCCTGCAGCTCGCTGCAGCAGGGAACCAGATTCCTTCTCAGCTGCCAACAGCCCTGCCCTCTGTCTCCATCAGCACGAATGTCCCCTTGCTGGTGTCGCTGTAAAATCACACTTCAGCAAGGGTATCAGCAGCAAATGCAAACCAAGGGATGAATACAGCTGTGGGGAAGCTGCAAAGCAGCTACCGTGGGTTATGTCCAGGTGCCTGCCTACCACCAGCAGCACCAGGGAGAGGTCAAGCAGGACCTTTCTTTTACCTTTTCTGCCCACTCTTCCACTCCCATATTGTATGTATCTCTGACGCAAACCGTTGCGCAGCCTTTCATTGCCATGGGTGAAAGCCAATGCCATCCACAGCAGCATCCCAACCTAAATTTACAGCAACCAACGCAGGGAAGACAGCCCTCGCACGTGCGAGAAAGCAGTACAGTCCACCAGGAGGCTTTTCCTGCCATAAATAAATACATAAGGAACTGTTTCACATACTCATGTCTGTTCATGACTGATATTCTTTCTGACATGTCTCAATCTCCGAGGTCTGTAAGTGCTTCTTGAAATCTATTGATGTGGAAGGTTGGTCCAGGCTGATGTGTTTGCAAATTAATACCCCAGGGAACACTCCTGAGGTTCAACTTCAGCCCCGGGAAGTGATCCTCCCTGGGCTGTCCCTGCAGTCAGTGAAGAGGCACAGGTCCCTCCAGGGGACACTTCAGAGCCGAGGCCCAACTTTTAGCCTTCAAAATCCCTCCTGGAAGAATTTTTTCCTCTCCTTTGGCTACAGAGAGAGAGCCTCCAGACAACCATCTCCTGAGACTGAGTTTAACCTTTGGGACTGCTCCCTACTTACTACCTCTGCTATTGAAGAGACACACCAAGAGCAATCCTGCGGGCAGCTGAGAAGCTGCTGAATTTGGATTTGCACCACCCGATGTTACTGATGGAAAACATACAGTAGGCGCATGACTGAGGCGAGGCTTTACCTGACCTCCCAGCGCCTGCGATGATAGGAGCTGTATTCTGACCAAAGGAAACTCCACCTGCCTGGTGGAAAGTGCCGGCACCCCACACCTGAGCTGTGCACGGAATCTGTTCTGTTTGCAATGAAAAACAGAAAAATGGCAACATCTACGCTCATGGAGGGAAGGACAGAAAAGCAAGGAGGCCTCCAAAATGAAGATATGCTCCCTGTGGTGGAGATGCACAGACTTGGCAGGACCTGCCTCCTTTCAACGAGTTCACTCATGTGTGGCTTTGGTGCGGTGTGTGTCTTGTGCTGCTACATACGGAAGTCACACAATTGTCACGGAACTAGTAGTGCTCCTAAGGCGAGCTGTACCTTTCCAAGCCTGGGACAAAGAGAGAGATCATGGAGTCTACGGTCATCCAGAGTAGTAATAACAGACTGAGAAAAGTAAAGGAAGAGCAAGCGCCAGCTTCTGGTAGCTTTGCTGAGGATAAGTAGGGATATGCTGCAGGAGCCAAGGCGTAGTTTTCAAGGGAAGGAAGAGAGCTGCACAGCTCCTGTCCTACCCGAGCTGGTCAGACATTACATGCAACGGCGAGGCTGTGGTAAGGCGCAGTCTAAAACCCTGCCTCTTGCAGCTTTTACCTGTTACGAATGGCCTTATCCAGCAGCTCGCTGGGTGCCTGCGAGAGAGGTAGGATGAGTGCCTGATCTGCTTTCCTCACAGGTAGCTCCTGCCCCTCCCTGGTGAGTGCTACAACACTGCTTCCAACAGGTTTGGCTGCTGTGGTCCTCTTCTTGGGATCCCACACCAGTTTGGTCGGCTGCTGCTCTTCCCGGAGCATGCAAACTTAACCACTCCCTCCCCCTTTATGAATCTCAAGTGAAACATTAAAATACCTTTCAGTGGCTTATAAGTAACGTGCCATGACTCCCACAGGTGGGAGGAGCAGCACAGTCCGTGCTCCGTTACCAGGGCTAAAAGCCACCCTGCTGCGGAAGAAACTCAGGAGTACAGGGTGCAAACGCCCCAGTGATTTTAACAGCGGCTCCACTCAGGTCCAAGACATATTTTTAGTACTGCTTGAGCACCACCCCGGGGTCTGCGACAGCTCTCAGATCCCTGCCCACTCCCACTGGGTTGCACCCCAAACTCAGGCCCCCCAGAAGGCGCGGGAAGGTGGCACCGAGACTGGGGCAGGCAGCAGCAGGCTCTGTGCCCTCCTCCCCGTCGGAGCACAGGGCCGGGGCTGCCCATTCCAAGCCGAGTTAGAAAGTTGAGCTGGAGACCCGTGCTAACTCCGCACGGTGGGGTATTCCCCTTCCCAGAGGCACAGCGTGAAGGCACGTGAACCATCCATACCAAAAGCCAGCAGCAGGGCCAGCAAAGTTTACCAGCTCAGACTTCAAGCTCTGCAAAAAGAACCGTATCCAGGCTCTGGAGCTCAGCTTGTCCCAGGAGCAGGTCGCTGTGCCCACGGAGCCCGGGGCGTGCATACCACTGGGCTGGCGGCGACGCTCTCTCTGGCGCAGATATCTGCAACTCAGATTATTTGACCAGAAGTAATTGAAAGCTGCCTGTATCTGGTCATGTAATGACAGACTGTGTCGCAACACACGTGTGCAAGGACGACAAGTGAAGGTCAAGTGGGCAAACTCCAGCTAACATTTCCAAACTGTGGGATGCCTGCATTTGCAGCCACTTGGCTCTCCTTTTACGGTAGCTTTTTCTGTGGTATCTGCTCTGCGTATTTACCAGTAATAATTTACAGTTTACATTCGGATTTCATACCTGCTCATTAGGCATGTTCAGCTTTCAGGGGTGTATGTAAGCAAGCTCAGCTGTCTTGCATAAGAAACAGTGCTCCTTGTCTGACTGGAACCCAGTTTTCCCCGGCACATCCTGAGAAGCTGGGTGCCCAAGTGCAGCCACCTGACTTTGGAGAGTGCTGTATCCTCTGCGGTGCCCTGAGAGGTGACACCGGTGGGCAGGCACCAGCCTCCCGCAGTGGTCAGGCCTTGCTGACTTGGGTTGCCTTTTGCCCCTCTTGGCATCTTCTTCTTTCTCTTCTTCTTCTTCTTTTCCTCCTCCTCCTCCTCCTCCTCCTTCTTCTTCTTCTTTTTCTTCTTCTTCTTCTTCTTTTTCTTCTCCTTCTTCTTCTTCTTCTTCTTCTTCTTCTTCTTCCTCCTCCTCCTCCTTTTCTAGTTCTTGTTCTTCTTCTTCTTGTTCTTCTTGTTCTTCTTCTTCCTCCTCCTTTTCTAGTTCTTGTTCTTCTTCTTCTTCCTCCTCTCGTTCTTGTTCTTGTTCTTGTTCTTGTTCTTGTTCTTGTTCTTCTTCTTCTTCTTCTTCTTCTTCTTCTTCTTTCTCTTCTTCCTCTTCGTCGCACCTGAGCCGCGCTCCCGCCGGTGGGGAGACGGGCTGGGGCGGGGGCCGCAGAGGAGAAGGCTCTCCCCGGCCGGGACGCGCCTGACAGGGACCCCCTCGGTGCCTCCCCGCAGCCGGCGCACCGGGGCCGCGGCTCCGCCGCCGGCTCGACGGGCCCTGCAGCGCCTCCCCGCGG